>WNGS01157932.1:68755-86158 GCA_020271785.1 Procambarus virginalis
GCGAGGCCCCCAGCGAGGCCCCCAGCGAGGCCACCAGCGAGGCCACCAGCGAGGCCCCCAGCGAGGCCACCAGCGAGGCCATCAGCGAGGCCCCCAGCGAGGCCATCAGCGAGGCCCCCAGCGAGGCCACCAGCGAGGCCCCCAGCGAGGCCATCAGCGAGGCCCCCAGCGAGGCCACCAGCGAGGCCCAGCGAGGCCCCCAGCGAGGCACCAGCGAGGCCACCAGCGAGGCCATCAGCGAGGCCCCCAGCGAGGCCACCAGCGAGGCCCCCAGCGAGGCCACCAGCGAGGCCCCAGCGAGGCCACCAGCGAGGCCCCAGCGAGGCCACCAGCGAGGCCATCAGCGAGGCCACCAGCGAGGCCCCAGCGAGGCCACCAGCGAGGCCACCAGCGAGGCCACCAGCGAGGCCCCCAGCGAGGCCACCAGCGAGGCCACCAGCGAGGCCCCCAGCGAGGCCATCAGCGAGGCCATCAGCGAGGCCATCAGCGAGGCCCCAGCGAGGCCACCAGCGAGGCCACAGCGAGGCCCACACACACACACACACACACACACACACACACACACACACACACACACACACACACACACACACACATGCACGCTCGCACGCACGCACGCACACGGAGGACACTCTCCAAGAGGCATCACACGCTCCAAGTACCTCCACTGTTCCTCCTCCAAGACGGACAGCGATAACCCTTCACAATCTCAACGTATCCAGTTACAGGGAGCTCGTTGCTGTTAATGGCACCCTGATTGGTCGGAGATTGGGTGATTACTGTTAATCACCAACACGTACATATGGTACCATGAACGAATCACGATCCTTCTCCTTACGTTAATTCCTCCACAGAGACACATCAACCCCACGACCATAGTGGTGGCCTCAGGCAATATACCGCCTGTGGCTCATCTCCAGTGATGATGATGATGATGGTGATGAGTCTGGCACGACGCTTACGACCTACAATCACACCTGCAATCACCAGTAATTCGGTTCTGGCGCTGACAGATGCAACAATCACTTTAAATTACTAAGACATAGGAAGAAGGCTGCCTCTGTGAGCTGCCTAAGGCAACGACTCTCCCAATCCAGCGTGTGAGAATGGCTTTCCTGGGCCCTGGGCAAGCATCTTGGAACTCCAAGGTGTCATATAGGCTTGTCAACCAATCAAAAGACTTAACTCGATAGAAGATGGAACTTGATTGGAAGCGGCACTGTGTTGGCCTTTCCCGCCAAAAGCCAGTTCCACGGCGTCCCACCAGAGGTCCCCACCGTCGCATGAGGGGAAACTTGGTCTCTGTGGTCAGTGCCCCAGAGGTTTGAGTAGGCCATGTACCTCAACCGCCGCCCTAACACACACTACAATATATTTACCACACACTATCTTTACACTACACCTGTCATGGTCATTATCCACTGCACAATCAATTGCGGGTCACTGTCATGACCTAGAACAATATAAATAAGATTGATGAGGTCTTCTCGGCATGTGGGAGCTAAAGACTCTATAACCTGACCCGATGATGCAAGGAAGTTGCATCATGCAGGCACATCTGCAAGCATCCTTTACAGCATGTATAGATATTACTTAGGGCTTTGAGAGACCATTCTCTCACTCAGAGGAAGGGAGGGAGAGACTGAGAGATAGAGGGCGGGAGAGAGGGAGGGAGAGAGGGAGAGAGAGAGGGAGGGAGAGACTGAGCTGTTTGCAAACAAGTTTTATAAGTGGTTATATATCCCGCTTCCCACGTAAGAGGGAATTATCCTTATGGAGATAAAGCAGTGTTGAGGGGACGCAATAGGGAAGAGTGTTGAGGGACGCAATAGGGAAGAGTGTTGAGGGGACGCAATAGGGAAGAGTGTTGAGGGGACGCAATAGGGCGGAGTGTTGAGGGGACGCAATAGGAAGAGTGTTGAGGGGACGCAATAGGGAAGAGTGTTGAGGGGACGCAATAGGGAGGAGTGTTGAGGGGACGCAATAGGGAGGAGTGTTGAGGGGACGCAATAGGGAGGAGTGTTGAGGGGACGCAATAGGGACGAGTGTTGAGGGACGCAATAGGGAGAGTGTTGAGGGGACGCAATAGGGAGGAGTGTTGAGGGGACGCAATAGGGAAGAGTGTTGAGGGGACGCAATAGGGAAGAGTGTTGAGGGGACGCAATAGGGATGAGTGTTGAGGGGACGCAATAGGGATGAGTGTTGAGGGACGCAATAGGGCGGAGTGTTGAGGGGACGCAATAGGGCGGAGTGTTGAGGGGACGCAATAGGGCGGAGTGTTGAGGGGACGCAATAGGGCGGAGTGTTGAGGGGACGCAATAGGGCGGAGTGTTGAGGGACGCAATAGGGCGGAGTGTTGAGGGGACGCAATAGGCGGAGTGTGAGGGGACGCAATAGGGCGGAGTGTTGAGGGGACGCAATAGGGAAGAGTGTTGAGGGGACGCAATAGGCAGGAGTGTAGGGGACGCAATAGGGAGTGTTGAGGGGACGCAATAGGAAGAGTGTTGAGGGGACGCAATAGGGAGGAGTGTTGAGGGGACGCAATAGGGAAGAGTGTTGAGGGGACGCAATAGGGCGGAGTGTTGAGGGGACGCAATAGGGAAGAGTGTTGAGGGGACGCAATAGGGAAGAGTGATGGTCACATATTTTTCAGCTGCCTATTATTACATATGCATTATATAACTTTTATGCAATAGTACAATTATTTAGCAAAATACAGGTTGTAATTGTTGACCCCTCCCCCCTCTCTCTCTCTCTCTCTCTCTCTCTCTCCTCTCTCTCTCTCTCTCTCTCTCTCTCTCTCTCTCTCTCTCTCTCTCTCTCTCTCTCTCTCTCAAGTGGACAGCGCTTGGGATTCGTAATCCTAGGGTCCGGTTTCGATCCCAGGCGATGGCGGAAAACAAATGAGCAGAGTTTCTTTCACCCTGATGGCCCTGTTACCTAGTCCGCACATCGCCCGCCCCTGTTACCTGACGCACATCCGTAGCAGGTCATTTGCATGTGCCTGTTCATTTAGGCTACTTCCTGGTGTTCTCTGATATATCTGTATTAGCTATGGTCTTCCAGTTCAGGTGCCGTAGGTTGAAGTCCCCAAGCAGGATGGTGTTCGGGGCGGGATTTGTGAGGTTTTCCAAGCAGTGTTCTAGTTTCATTAGTTGGTCTTTAAACTGCTGAGGATTTGCCTCCGGTGACTTATATACAAGGACAATAACTACATTTATGATCTCTATTTTGATTATCAGCACTTCCACCATATCATTTGTGGTGTCAGCAGCTCAGTACTGATGAGTGTATCCTTGATGTACAGATTGATGATCCTCCTCATAATTTTTGTATCATCAGTAAACATTGAGAGGAATGAGTCTATTCCCTCTGGGAGATCATTTGCAAATATATGAAACAGTATAGGTCCAAGGACTGACCCCTGCGGGACTCCACTGGTGACGCCTCGCCACAACGAGACCTCATCCCTCACAGTGACTCGCTGACTTTTGTTGCTTAGGTACTCCCTTATCCAATGTAGTACCTTTCTTATCACTCCTGCCTGCAGCTCCAGCTTGTGCACTACCCTCTTATGTGGTACTGTGTCAAAGGCTTTCTGGCAATCCAAAAATATGCAGTCTACCCACCCCTCGCTTTCTTGCCTGATTTGTGTTGGCCTGACGGCTGAGTGGACAGCACTTCGGATTCGAAGTTCTGAGCTTCCGGGTTCGATCCCCTGTGGAGGCGGAAACAAATGGGCAGAGATTCTTTCACCTTGATGCACCTGTTACCTAGCACTAAATAGGTACCTGGGAGTTAGACGGCTGTTACGGGCTGCTTCCTGGGTGTGTATGTGTGTGTCAAAAAAAATCAGTTGATTGAGAGTTGAGAGGCGGACACAAGAGCAGAGCTCATCCCCCGCAAGCACAACTAGGTGAATACAACTGGGTGAATACAACTAAGTGATGTTATAACCGCAGGTAGCCTGATGAAGCGAGTCATCCAGGTGAGTTATTTCTGCACACCTGACCACAGATTAAGATGACAGGGGGAGGAAAATTATTAAGTAAACGTCAGTGAGTGACTTAAAGGAGTACAAGCAGAGGATGAGCAGCTTATAAAAGTTAGTGGGAATAAGATATCGACATTTTGTGACGTGACGTGACGCTTTGTTCACATAGCAGTATATAGGTACCTGGGAGTTAGACAGCTGCCACGGGCTGCTTCCTGGTGATGTATTCATCTAGTTGTATTCGCCTAGTTGTGCTTGCGAGGATTGAGGTCTGCTCTTTCGGCCCGCCTCTCAACTGTCAATCAACTGTTTCTACTACTACTACTTTCTTCACACACACACACAGCTCAACCCCCGCAAGCACAACTAGGTGAGTACACACACACACACACACACACACACACACACACACACCACACACACACACACACACCCACACACACACACACACACACACACACACACACACACATTCACTCATACACACTCATACACACACACACACCAGGAAGCAGGCCATGACAGCTGATTAACTCCCAGGTACCTATTTTCTACTAGGTAACAGGGGCATAGGGTGAAAGAAATTCTGCTCATCGTTTCTCGCCAGCGCCCGGATCGAACCGGGACCACAGGATCACGTGTCCAGCATGCTGTCCGCTCGGCCACCCGGCCACCCTAGTATATGATGTGGTGTGTGTGTGTGTGTGTGTGTGTGTGTGTGTGTGCGTTTGTTAGAAATATATGTAGTAAATATAGTAGAAGAAAATTCAATTGTTTAGAAAGGCGGGGTCCAAGAGCTAATATCTCGATTCTGCTGATACAAATAGTATATACACACACAAACCAACAAACAAACACACCAGACGAAAGAACAGGCAAAAGCGTGACGAAGCAAAAGATTATTAATACAAAGATTAGATTAGATTAGGTTAACATTGATTGTTTTAGGCATAAACCCCCGGAGATTACACAAGTTTTCCCTAATTACATTTTTAATTACATTGTATTTTTTCACCAGAAAACACGTTGACTCAGTCTGATCCCTATGTCGTTCTTTGTGCTGGAAATGTGTACTATTTACACATTTACACATCAAGAAAATATTCTCAAAAACATCTTACCATTTGTGTGTAGTGAGAAGCCCCCCCCCCTCCCCCCTCCTAAACTGCGTGTCGAGCTTCACTTGCAACATTATACACTCGAGCTTCACCTGCAACATTATACACTCGAGCTTCACTTGCAACATTATACACTCGAGCTTCACCTGCAATATTATACACTCGAGCTTCACCTGCAACATTATACACTCGAGCTTCACTTGCAACATTATACACTCGAGCTTCACCTGCAATATTATACACTCGAGCTTCACTTGCAACATTATACACTCGAGCTTCACTTGCAACATTATACACTCGAGCTTCACTTGCAACATTATACACTCGAGCTTCACTTGCAACATTATACACTCGAGCTTCACCTGCAACATTATACACTCGAGCTTCACTTGCAACATTATACACTCGAGCTTCACCTGCAACATTATACACTCGAGCTTCACTTGCAACATTATACACTCGAGCTTCATTTGCAACATTATACACTCGAGCTTCACTTGCAACATTATACACTCGAGCTTCACTTGCAACATTATACACTCGAGCTTCACTTGCAACATTATACACTCGAGCTTCACTTGCAACATTATACACTCGAGCTTCACTTGCAACATTATACACTCGAGCTTCACTTGCAATATTATACACTCGAGCTTCACTTGCAACATTATACACTCGAGCTTCACTTGCAACATTATACACTCGAGCTTCACTTGCAACCTTATACACTCGAGCTTCACTTGCAACATTATACACTCGAGCTTCACCTGCAACATTATACACTCGAGCTTCACTTGCAACATTATACACTCGAGCTTCACCTGCAACATTATACACTCGAGCTTCACTTGCAACATTATCCACTCGAGCTTCACTTGCAACATTATACACTCGAGCTTCACTTGCAATATTATACACTCGAGCTTCACTTGCAACATTATACACTCGAGCTTCACTTGCAACATTATACACTCGAGCTTCACTTGCAACATTATACACTCGAGCTTCACTTGCAATATTATACACTCGAGCTTCACTTGCAACATTATACACTCGAGCTTCACTTGCAACATTATACACTCGAGCTTCACTTGCAACATTATACACTCGAGCTTCACTTGCAATATTATACACTCGAGCTTCACTTGCAACATTATACACTCGAGCTTCACTTGCAACATTATACACTCGAGCTTCACTTGCAACATTATACACTCGAGCTTCACTTGCAACATTATACACTCGAGCTTCACTTGCAACATTATACACTCGAGCTTCACCTGCAACATTATACACTCGAGCTTCACTTGCAACATTATACACTCGAGCTTCACCTGCAACATTATACACTCGAGCTTCACCTGCAACATTATACACTCGAGCTTCACTTGCAACATTATACACTCGAGCTTCACTTGCAACATTATACACTCGAGCTTCACCTGCAACATTATACACTCGAGCTTCACTTGCAACATTATACACTCGAGCTTCACCTGCAACATTATACACTCGAGCTTCACTTGCAACATTTTACACTCGAGCTTCACTTGCAACATTATACACTCGAGCTTCACTTGCAACATTATACACTCGAGCTTCACTTGCAACATTATACACTCGAGCTTCACTTGCAACATTATACACTCGAGCTTCACTTGCAACATTATACACTGGAGCTTCACTTGCAACATTATACACTCGAGCTTCACTTGCAACATTATACACTCGAGCTTCACTTGCAACATTATACACTCGAGCTTCACCTGCAACATTATACACTCGAGCTTCACCTGCAACATTATACACTCGAGCTTCACTTGCAACATTATACACTGGAGCTTTACTTGCAACATTATACACTCGAGCTTCACTTGCAACATTATACACTCGAGCTTCACTTGCAACATTATACACTCGAGCTTCACTTGCAACATTATACACTCGAGCTTCACTTGCAACATTATACACTCGAGCTTCACTTGCAACATTATACACCCGAGCTTCACTTGCAATATTATACACTCGAGCTTCACTTGCAACATTATACACTCGAGCTTCACTTGCAACATTATACACTCGAGCTTCACCTGCAACATTATACACTCGAGCTTCACTTGCAACATTATACACTCGAGCTTCACTTGCAACATTATACACTCGAGCTTCACTTGCAACATTATACACTCGAGCGTCACTTGCAACATTATACACTCGAGCGTCACTTGCAACATTATACACTCGAGCTTCACTTGCAACATTATACACTCGAGCTTCACTTGCAACATTATACACTCGAGCTTCACTTGCAACATTATACACTGGAGCTTCACTTGCAACATATACACTCGAGCTTCACTTGCAACATTATACACTCGAGCTTCACTTGCAACATTATACACTCGAGCTTCACTTGCAACATTATACACTCGAGCTTCACTTGCAACATATACACTCGAGCTTCACTTGCAACATTATACACTCGAGCTTCACTTGCAACATTATACACTCGAGCTTCACTTGCAACATTACACTCGAGCTTCACTTGCAACATTATACACTCGAGCTTCACTTGCAACATTATACACCTCGAGCTTCACTTGCAACATTATACACTCGAGCTTCACTTGCAACATTATACACTCGAGCTTCACTTGCAACATTATACACTCGAGCTTCACTTGCACATTATACACTCGAGCTTCACTTGCAACATTATACCTCGAGCTTCACTTGCAACATTATACACTCGAGCTTCACTTGCAACATTATACACTCGAGCTTCACTTGCAACATTATACACTCGAGCTTCACTTGCAACATTATACACTCGAGCTTCACTTNTGTATTTTTTCACCAGAAAACACGTTGACTCAGTCTGATCCCTATGTCGTTCTTTGTGCTGGAAATGTGTACTATTTACACATTTACACATCAAGAAAATATTTCAAAAACATAATCTACCATTTGTGTGTAGTAAGACCCCCCTCCCCCCTCCTAAACTGCGTGTCGAGCTTCACTTGCAACATTATACACTCGAGCTTCACTTGCAACATTATACACTCGAGCTTCACTTGCAACATTATACACTCGAGCTTCACTTGGAATATTATACACTCGAGCTTCACTTGCAACAGTATACACTCGAGCTTCATTGCAACATATACACTCGAGCTTCACCTGCAAACATTATACACTCGAGCTTCACTTGCAACAAATTACACTCGAGCTTCACCTGCAACATTATACACTCGAGCTTCACTTGCAACATTATACACTCGAGCTTCACCTGCAACATTATACACTCGAGCTTCACTGCACAACATTATACACTCGAGCTTCACTTGCAACATTATACACTCGAGCTTCACTTGCAACATTATACACTCGAGCTTCACTTGCAACATTATACACTCGAGCTTCACTTGCAACATTATACACTCGAGCTTCACTTGCAACATTATACACTCGAGCTTCACTTGCAACATTATACACTCGAGCTTCACTTGCAACATTATACACTCGAGCTTCACTTGCAACATTATACACTCGAGCTTCACTTGCAACATTATACACTCGAGCTTCACTTGCAACATTATACACTCGAGCTTCACTTGCAACATTATACACTCGAGCTTCACCTGCAACATTATACACTCGAGCTTCACTTGCAACATTATACACTCGAGCTTCACTGCAACATTATACACTCGAGCTTCACTTGCAACATTATACACTCGAGCTTCACTTGCAACATTATACACTGGAGCTTCACTTGCAACATTATACACTCGAGCTTCACTTGCAACATTATACACTCGAGCTTCACTTGCAACATTATACACTCGAGCTTCACTTGCAACATTATACACTCGAGCTTCACTTGCAACATTATACACTCGAGCTTCACTTGCAACATTATACACTCGAGCTTCACTTGCAACATTATACACTCGAGCTTCACTTGCACATTATACACTCGAGCTTCACTTGCAACATTATATACTCGAGCTTCACTTGCAACATTATACACTCGAGCTTCACTTGCAACATTATACACTCGAGCTTCACTTGCAACATTATACACTCGAGCTTCACTTGCAACATTATACACTCGAGCTTCACTTGCAACATTATACACGCGAGCTTCACTTGCAACATTATACACTCGAGCTTCACTTGCAACATTATACACTCGAGCTTCACTTGCAACATTATACACTCGAGCTTCACTTGCAACATTATACACTCGAGCTTCACTTGCAACATTATACACTCGAGCTTCACTTGCAACATTATACACTCGAGCTTCACTTGCAACATTATACACTCGAGCTTCACTTGCAACATTATACACTGGAGCTTCACTTGCAACATTATACACTGGAGCTTCACTTGCAACATTATACACTCGAGCTTCACTTGCATCATTATACACTCGAGCTTCACTTGCAACATTATACACTCGAGCTTCACTTGCAACATTATACACTCGAGCTTCACTTGCAACATTATACACTCATTCATTCTCAGGTTCTGGGAGATGTCATGTAAATAACTCCTACAACGATATTAAATTGAACTATTATCTGTATGTCAATTCTAATTGGCAGATCAAATTTGTGTGTTTTGTTCCTACAGATCTCACAGGGATAATATTATACTGTGTAACTGTCATAGTGTTATTTTGGGTAGTACCTACAATTACCTATATTATACGTATATGGGTAGTTAGTGTTATATTTTGTGATCACTCCATAGTATAGAAAATGGCTGTAATTCCCTGAAACTTTCCTCTCTTTGACAAGACGTCATAAAGGTTACTGAATGCTACCGACTCCTTATCTAGATCCGTGACACTTTGTTTCGTAATTAGACAAGCTCCAGGTACCCTCAAGACCTCTTGCCTAAGCTAAGGTCAAAGGTCAAAGCACATTTTGAGGGAAATAATAACTTTTGTCTACACTTCGCTGGAGACATAACCAATCAGGAAATGACACTTCCCACCAACAAATATTTTGTTACGTTGGGTTATATAATACAATATAACAGTTTTTGTTCTTCAGGGAAAAGTTAAAGCAATAAGAAGAACATAATATTGTGCATATATAATTTTTGTCATGCTCTCAGTCATAACTTGTCAAATTTGGTCAGTTAATATATGGTAATGGGTGCCAGATGATGGCATATATGGTGCCAGAGAGGCACCCCTGGCCGCCTTAGGCACTCACTCGCGCACACACACACACACACACCACACACACACACACACACACACACACACACACACACACACACACACACACACATAGAGCCCAATAGGCTCAGGAAACTGTACACCTGTTGATTGACGGTTGAGAGGCGGGACCAAAGAGCCAGAGCTCAACCCCCGCAAGCACAACTAGGTGAGTACAACTATGTGAGTACACACACACACACACACACACACACACCACACACACACAACACACACACACACACACACACACACACACATACACACACACAGAATTATTAGGATTAAGAAGAAGGATTAACACAGAGGAGGACAGTTTGAGGCTTCAAGAAGACCTGGACAAGCTGCAGGAATGGTCGAACAAATGGCTGTTAGAGTTTAACCCAAGCAAATGTAATGTAATGAAGATAGGGGTAGGAAGCAGGAGACCAGATACAAGGTATCATTTGGGAGATGAAATACTTCAAGAGTCAGAGAGAGAGAAAGACCTGGGGGTTGATATCACGCCAGACCTGTCCCCTGAAGCTCATATCAAGAGGATAACATCAGCAGCATATGCCAGGTTGGCTAACATAAGAACGGCCTTTAGAAACTTGTGTAAGGAATCTTTCAGAACATTATATACCACATATGTCAGACCAATCCTGGAGTATGCGGCTCCAGCATGGAGTCCATATCTAGTCAAGCATAAAACTAAACTGGAGAAGGTTCAAAGGTTTGCCACCAGACTAGCACCCGAGCTGAGAGGTATGAGCTACGAGGAGAGACTACGGGAATTGAACCTCACTTCGTTGGAAGACAGAAGAGTTAGGGGGGACATGATCACCACATTCAAGATTCTCAGGGGAATCGACAGGGTTGATAAAGACGGGCTGTTTAACACAAGGGGCACACGCACAAGGGGACACAGGTGGAAACTGAGTGCCCAAATGAGCCACAGAGATATTAGAAAGAACTTTTTTAGTGTCAGAGTGGTTGACAAATGGAATGCATTAGGAAGCGATGTGGTGGAGGCTGACTCCATACACAGTTTCAAGTGTAGATATGATAGAGCCCATTAAACTCAGGAAACTGTACACCTGTTGATTGACGGTTGAGAGGCGGGACCAAAGAGCCAGAGCTCAACCCCCGCAAGCACAACTAGGTGAGTACAACTAGGTGAGTACACACAATCGACTCGGAAGCCCAGGCACGCATGTTGGAACCGACCGTGTCATATTTGTCTCCATACACCACGACGCTCTCGTAATTTCTTCATGCATACGTCTCAAAGTCACTTCCGGACCTCGGTGAAATGAGACTTAAGTCTTATTTAATAAGAAACATGTATAATTGGAAAGTCACAAACATATAAACAAGAGAATATATTTCAATTATACTCAGAGGTCTGGGCTGCCCTTCGTCCGGTCATGGGTTATAATTGGGATGAATTATGCTGCATAAGGGTTAATATTGTCTTTATCTCTAGTGCAAGCGAACTGGTTGTTAAAGACCACACCAAACAAAACAAGCATGGAACATTCTGAACAACAGAAGAATATATTTTAGCTGGTATATGGATACCAGAGACACGTAAACAAAACAAGGTCACAAATAATTACGGCGGAATGAACATTTTGAACACAAATTTATTTTTGGAAAATAAACAAAAAATAATGAATACAAAAAAGAATAATGAATACAAAGAATACAAAGAAATAGAAGTCAATAAAATTAATAATTACAAAATAATCACAAATAGTTGTAAGTTAAAGAATTGATAAGAAAAAAAGAACAGTTGATGAGTAATAAAGAACAATTAGATAACACATAAGAACACGGCTGCATTGCCTCTCACACGTGACATTTTAGCTGTTTCGTCAGTGTGTTGCCAAAAGCACAAGCTTGCTTAGCTGTGAGTATATCTGCTGGAAATTGGAGTAGCTTTCTTAGCTGTGACTGATGTGGCTGGGCATTAGAGTAGGTGGGGCTGAGAGCAGCTGGTAAGAGGCGTCGACAGCTGTAATATGTCTCGAGGAGCGGCCTCGCCTGCGGCCTCGCCTGCGGCCTCGCCTGCGGCCTCGCCTGCGGCCTCGTCTGCGGCCTCGCCTGCGGCCGGAACTAAGTTGTGTATCTTCCTGTTTATTTTTCATTAACCTCTTCTTTTTAATTATTATTCAGTATGCGGTTAACATACCAAGGATGTTGCCAGGGTGTGACCCCAGGGTGTGCACACCCTGGGTCACACCCTGGGTGTTACCCACTATGTAACCTAAGATGTGACCTAGCCAGGGTGTAACCTAGAACGCTTTCTGGTATGACCTAGGATTTCATCAGGGTGACATTATCAGGGTGTGACTCAAGGCAGTAGCAGCGATTTGGTAGATTCTCCCTATCTTGTGTCGGGTATATTTGCACAGCATTCATCATCTTGCAACAGCTGGGTAAACTCCCTGCTCAGTTGACTGGATAAAGACCAGACCTCGAGTTACACTGAGCGCTGTGCAACGTCTCTGAGCATCCATGGTGAAAAATTATCTGGTCCCATGGCTTTAGTTTCATCTATTGACGCTAGCTGTCTTATTATTTCATCTGCTGTTATCGCAATATTTCTCAGTGTCTGGTCTAGGGTTAGTTCTCTGCTGTCTCTGGGTGCTGTTCCAGCTTAGTCTTCAACACACCATGGAAACTGGCATTTACTTTCTCACAGATTTCCTTGTCATTTTCTGTATGTTCTCCTCCCACATCTTGTATAATCTAGTCATTTCTTTATTTACTGTCATTTTTATTCTTACGTGAGTATGTAGTGACTTTATTTGTTTTCTTGCCTGAGATGCAGCAATTTTCATAGTTTTTTTTTCCGATGCTTTTCTTATGTTGATGTATTCGTTCCCAGTTCTATTTCATCTTTACCAGTTTTCTTATGCCTTTTGTACTTCGTCGCCTCCTCCTCCCTCTCGTTTCTTGCCTCCTGGCATTGTCTATTGTTGCCACCATTCCATGTACTGTTTTTAGCCTATGTTCCGCCTCCCATTGAACGTTTTCCAAGTACTTTCTTGTTCTCATGTAGTTGCCTCTTTTGTGTGTGTGTGTGTGTGTGTGTGTGTGTGTGTGGTGTGTGTGTGTGTGTGTGTGTGTGTGCGTGCGTGCGTGTGCGTGTGTGAGTGTGTGTGAAAGAGAGTGCCTGTATGTAAACTCAATACTCCTACGCTGGGACAAATAGTAATTAAACTCTGAAGCGTATACTCCGTAGACTTTTTCCTCGTAGCTGTGACCTAACTGGAAAAGCTATGATTTGTTTAGATCTGAACCCTATATCTATGGGTAGCACCAAACGTCCACCAGACTGTGCGACACAGTGGTTGCCAGGATCAGGTTGGGTTACCGTTACCTGTGGCAGGTGGCTACAGGTGACGGATCTCCCAATCCTGAGCACTCCAGGCGCAATCTCTGTCAGCAGGAACTGCGGCATGATCTCCCACACTACATCACCGAATGCCCAGTTATTAGACCTTTCAGACCAGTTGGCATGAGGTACTTGGAGCTTTGCAATTACTTTATTCACTCTCGTGTTTTTGATGATATCCTCACAGTGTACCCAAAATTTGCCAGTGCAGGCTACTGAACACATGAGCCTGTATGACTAACCATCCTGTTAGATGGGGACTTTTAGTATCACTGTTACCTTATTCACTCTTGTGCTCATGATATCCTCATAACGAACCCAGAGTCTGTCAGTGCAGACTACTTATCACATGCCTCTGTATGACTAACCATCCTGTGTGATGGGGAATTTTTGACATCACGTAGCTGGCTTTTTGACACACTGTACTCCCCTTCATATAGTCTAGGGCAGCTGCACAAATGTAGACGTACCTAATGTATTAATAAAGGAAATAACTGGAAAAACGCTGATTCCGGATAAATTCTTGAATGGGGCTTAAATTTAAAGTTAAGTTGCTCACAGAGGACCAGAGATAATGGTCCTATCTTTGAAATTTCCTGATCATGATAATTTATTTTTTTAATAAATATAAAACTCACAAAAAAGAACAAGAACAGTCAAGAACAAGTGACTCTTCCCATAACCCAATAGACGTGGCTGTTGGGTTATGGGAACTTAAAACTTAAGTTGTTAAGTTTATAAGAACACGTTTTAAGTACTTAAAACACGATACATGTGACTGTTCACCCCGCACCAAATATGTGACAGTTGCCACATGTGCCCTAAAATCAATCAATGTATTGCAATGATACTAAACCCAGTCTATGGATTTTCAGGCCAGTTTACCCAATCCATGTATCCAAGCCACTAAACACAATCCTTGTATCCAAGCCATGAAGCACGCCCCATGTATCCAAGCCATGAAGCACACCCCATGTATCCAAGGCACTAAATACAATCCATGTCTCCAAGCCACTAAACACAATCCATGTTTCCAAACCAGTAAATCCTATCCATATCGTCCCAACTACTAAACCCATCCTCAGTGGGTTCAGTGAATCCACTGAATCTTCTCAGAGTATAACATCCACTAATCTCATTAATCCATTAAATCCGCTCCATTTACCTCAACGCTGCTTCTGTATACTTCCTGTATATTCCTATCCATCAAGCGTCAAGCCGTATCCCACTCGTCTATCCTCGCCTACCGTCCTTAATCCACTCGCTTATCCATATACCTCCAATCCTCCCCCATCACTCCAGTCCTTAATATATATATATATATATATATATATATATATATATATATATATATATATATATATATATATATATATATATATATATATATATATAATCTGTCTTATCTCACCGTCTTGCTAAAAAGTCCAATCATGCCTTTGAATAGCGCCGTTGTAGAAAGGTTCAAGACTTGCAGCGTTGCACATTGCAGGAGTCGAGCCAATATTGCCACACGAAGGTGCAGTGTGCAGCGCTTGGTAGTAACAGAGAGGTAGTTTGGGTGGTGATGGTGGTCCGGCAGGGCAAGGAACAGCCATTCTCCGCCTCCAATATGCAGTGATTTCCAGGCAAGAGCACACACGACTGGCAAAGAAACCTTTCAGAAATTCTCTTCTTTGGTCCAGCGACTCAGGGAAAGGTCCACTGACTCACATAAAAGAGCCTACGACTCAGGAGAAGGTTCACTGACTCACATAAAAGAGCCTACGACTCAGGGGAAGGTTCACAGACTCACATAAAAGAGCCAACGACTCAGGGGAAGGTCCACTGACTCACATAAAAGGTCCAACGTCTGGCAAACAAGGGATCATTGCACGATCATTACGTTTTCTCCACGTTTTGTAATTCTTTAAATATTTACTATTTTAGCTGTTGATTTTTTAATTGTTTCCTATTTGTTAACTATTTTCTTTATTTTACTATTTTTTTTATTTTCTACTATTCACTTTTTCCAATTTATATTTGTTAACTTTTTACCATTTTAACTTTATCTTATTTAACCTGTTTATTATTCTTAACAGCTTACTTGTTGTAGTAATTTACTCTGCACTATTTACTGTTTTTCTTCAATCATTGTTAAGCTAAAACAGATTGCTATTTCTGGTTTGGAAGATGTAGAAAAAATATATCGGTGCATTATACCAGAGTGTTTGTCCATATGTAAATATATTCACTCTGACTGCTTAAGTAATTCTCTCCTGGAGTGACCTCCTTGATTTATTCCTGAGCTTGGGCGAGGTTTTCTAGGAGGAAATTTCAAGCGTATGTTCTCTCAATGCAAATTTACAGAGACCATATGTAGTTTACACACACATTCCTCTCCGCCCACTACACATTCCTTGAGGCTGTGTTCATTCGGGAGCTGACACAAGTAATCAACATCCAGATGAATTCGACTCCGAGCATACAACTTTTCGATGGTCCCTCTATTGGATGGTCCCTCTAATGGATGGTCCTCCATTGACCCTCTGGGTCAATGGAGGACCATCCATTAGAGGGTTACCATCCATTAGAGGGTTAGACCAGAGGGTTACTTCTAGCAAGACCTGGCGGACAGCTAGAAGCCGGAGTCAGGACACAAACACCTCACCTCACCCTTCGCTGCTCCCTATGATTAAGTGAGTTAGGTGAATCATAGAGTGAGGTGAACCCACACTAATAAATGTCTAGACCTCTTGTAAACTAAGTGTACCTGTGTCAGTTCAACAGTATACTCCTTAAGATGTCGCATTAAGTGGCAATGATTAAGTGATCTAGTGTTTCTTCACCCTTCAGATGGTAGAAGATATTTGTGTAGAATGGAAAAAAAAAACAATAGTCATAATGCTGTTCTGGTTAATGACGTGTGTATTAGAGAAACCTGCTCCCTAAATATATATATATATATATATATATATATATATATATATATATATATATATATATATATATATATATATATATATATATATATTAGTATATTTTGGTAGCAGTCTTTCTTGTAAACATATGTATTTAAATATGACCGAAAAAGTAAGATTAATAATTCTAACACGAATTTTCTCAATATTTCTTATGTTTCTTTTCACTGTCGATGGTAATTCAAAATCAATTCTCCAAAATTCATTTTTATTTTTAGTCTGACGCGACACTTGAACGCATTTCGTAATAACTTATTACATTTTCAAAGACTTTAGTTTAGACACACACAACTATGTCCGGTCGTGATGGTCGAGTGGATTAAGATGTCCTGTACACACCAGTTGCGTTGCTCCTGGCAGTATGGGTTCGAGTCACTTCTGGGGTGTGAGTTTTCAGTTGAATATAGCCCTGGGGACCATTCAGGCTTGTTTGCATTTGTGTTCCTCACGTGTGCCCCAAAGAATGAGGTGATTTGATAAAATACTGTGCCAAGATTACCATCAGAGTGCCGGCGAGGGGGGGGGTCAAATAGCTTCGGCTATCACCTCCTTATGTCTGATCGTGATGGTCGAGTGGATTAAGGTGTCCTGTACACACCAGTTGCGTTGCTCCTGGCAGTATGGGTCCGAGTCACTTCTGGGGTGTGAGTTTTCAGTTGCAAATAATCCGGGGACCATTCAGGCTTGTTTGCATATATATATATATATAT
>WNGS01157932.1:98358-109180 GCA_020271785.1 Procambarus virginalis
TAATTTAGGGTACCACCTCTGGTGCAATTGTAGGGACCCACATCATCGAAGAAGAAAATAAAGAGTATTCAGAGAAGACATTGTAAATTCTCACTGAACACTTTAATCTTTCCTCTCCACCACCCTTACTATTTTTTATATATTTTGTTTTATTTTATTTTATTTTATTGCAATGCTACAGTTTACAGAGAACACACACACATATATATGACAATATAACAATCAGTGTTCGAATACCTCGTCCAGCTCCTCGGAGGTCGGGTGCGTACCCAGGATACAGCACGCATTTCCCCTTTGAACTGCGACACTGAGGCGCTGGAACAGGAAACTGGCCGCTCGGGAGTCTTTAGTTTTCCCATTGAGTTCCTCGCCCACCTTCTTTAAGAACTTAAGGGCACATGTACCCCAGGCGCCCAGAGTCTCTGAGCCTATCGGCACGAACCTGTAACAACGTTCTAGGTCACTGTACTTGTTGGTTTTCTGGGTCTCCCTGAAGGTGGCCGCCCCGCCTCCCTCAGCTGTGCTGTAACGTAGATAGGTATCAGCCAATGTACATGGACACGTGTAGTCCCACACGACCTGTTTACCTTCCCTCCATGGCTGCAGGGTGACTCCATCTGGGCGTTTTTGGCTGTTGTCAGGTCTTCACAACTGGGGTTCCCTTTGTGCTGGACACCCAGCTGTAGCCAAACTTCTCTTGATGATGTCATTGAGTACTTCGTGTCTGGCAATCTTTCCCTGTGTCTTACGACAGATGAGACCATGGCTGCCGTATTGGTCTGCCCGTGCCTGGCCGCAAATACACCGGTGCTCGGTGGAGATAGGGGCGGCAAGGCGCAGAGCAACACCAATACTTAGGGCCCGATGGTCCAGGCGGGTGCCCAAGGTGGAATTAGGGACTGCCAACAGGAAGTCCCCAGCATGGGGGGCTTGCACAGCTAGGAGACGCGCTCTGTCCTTCCCAGAAGCTGCCTCCAGCAATGCTTTGGCGATGTTCTCCACTATGGGCTGTCCCATTTGGCCTGTTTTCCGTCGTTTGGAAAAGTTGGTCGAGGGTGTGAGGTGGCAAGAGTGTCCCACTGACCAGCTCCTTCCTCAAATTTGGGATCATGAATCTCAGTGAAGTTCATTAGGTATTCTGGTAGTATTTCATTTACTAAATCACTTGTAGCACTGGTCGAGGATAAGAATGCCGGCAATGCTAACTGTGTCGCCTTGCGAATACCTATACCCCCGAGTCTAACTGGGAGCGTTGCTTGGTCCCACTGGTCATCTTGCAGGGAGAGGTTTAACACTTGCATGGTTATTGATTTTAGGACTGTCGAAGGAGCACACCTGAGGAGTATACCATCTATATATATATATACACCAATATAATTATATATATATATAATATAATATATATCTATATATATATATATATATATATATATATATATATATATATATATAATTATATTGGTGTATACTGGCAGCAGGTTTTCTTTTAAACATGTCTCATTGAATATGACCGCATAATCTGTATTTACTATCTTCTGATTTAGGGCTTCTATCCCTCTAACTATTTTCTTAGCGTCAGGGCTTAGCTGAAAGAGGAGTTCTCCAAAACTCATTTTCGTAATTTCAAGGTGAAGAAAAGAAGTGAATTACTATAGAATGTATTACACTTATTTATACAATTTGCACAACGTTTCGAACCTCCATGGTTCATTCTTAAGTGAAAAGATTTTTCAGAACTGGTTGATTTATACCCGAACTGGGTCAGGTGATAAGACAATAAAGGTGAAAACATGGGGGATACATAAGGGATAAATGGGGGGTGAAGCACATAAGAATAGAGGTAACTGCAGAAGCCCTATTGGCCCATACGACGCAGCTCCTATCTACATACAAAGATTAATCAGGTGTAATTGGCCTGTTATGTTGAACAGTGTCTTCTGTGTTGGCATCGTTATGTTCTGGTCTTGTCCTTACTCTCATGGTGGATAGAGTAAATAGTTCCGTGATTTGGGTGTTCATGGTAGGTTGTTCTATTCTTATGTGAATTGCTTCAAGAATTTGTAATCTTCTTGAATCTTGGGTTTTGTCTATTATGCACGTATTTTTGTTCAACATTTCTCTTGTTAGGGTGTTGTCATGGGCTTGTCTCATGTGATTCCTAGGGACACCGGATTGAAGATGGCATGTCAAACGCCTCGTCAGCTTGGTCGACGTCATACCTATGTACTTACATTGAAGGTTACATCCTTCGTGGGGGCAAGTGTACATGTATACAACGCTTGACTGTTGTAGAGGGTTCTCTGTCGGTTTCGGGCTGTTTTTGATAATGAGTTCGGAAGTTTTCTTGGTTTTGTAGAATATGATCAGGTCTATGTTTTGGTTAGGAGTAATGCTTTTTACTCCTTTATGGATTATTTCTTTCATTATCCTTTCCTCTTTTATATGTTCACTGTGCATGGTTGATTTGTAGTATAATTTTATTGGAGGTATTGTGGTTTCTGCTCTAGGTTCTGGATTATACCATCGGTCCAAGTGTCTTCTTATAGCAGCGTTTATTTCCGCGTTGCTATATCCATTGTTCACCAATACCTGAGTTACTCTTTCAAACTCTCTACTCACGTTGCTCCATTCAGAGCAGTGGGTAAGCGCTCGACGAATATAAGCATTGAGAACACTGGCTTTGTGTCTTTGGGGGCACTCACTTCTACCGTTCAGGCATAATCCTATGTTGGTGGGCTTGGTATATACGTTGGTGCTTAAAGAGGTTCCTGTTTTTGTTATTAGTACATCCAAGAATGGCAGACGGTTATTTTTACTATTTTCATGTGTAAATCGGAGTACTGACTCTCTCTCTAGATGGCTTTTTAGATCAATTAGTTCATCTGAGTCTTTTACTATTACGAATATGTCATCTACATAACGGCAATATACAGTTGGTTTTTGTACTTACAAAACCAGGGGCCAGGCTTGCTACTGTACACCAGGGGCGGGGCCAGGCTTGCTACTGTACACCAGGGGCGGGGCCAGGCTTGCTACTGTACACCAGGGGCGGGGCCAGGCTTGCTACACTACACCCGGGGGCGGGGCCAGGCTTGCTACTGTACACCAGGGGCGGGGCCAGGCTTGCTACACTACACCCGGGGGCGGGGCCAGGCTTGCTACTGTACACCAGGGGGCGGGGCCAGGCTTGCTACTGTACACCAGGGCGGGGCCAGGCTTGCTACACTACACCAGGGGCGGGTCCAGGCTTGTTACTCTACACCAGGGGGCGGGGCCAGGATTGCTACTCTACACCAGGAGGGCGGGGCCAGGATTGTTTCACTACACCAGGGGCGGAGCCAGGCTTGCTACACCACACCAGGGGGCGGAGCCAGGCTTGCTACACCACACCAGAGGGCGGGGCCAGGCTTGTTACTCTACACCAGGGGGCGGGGCCAGGATTGCTACTCTACACCAGGAGGGCGGGGCCAGGATTGTTTCACTACACCAGGGGCGGGGCCAGGCTTGCTACACCACACCAGGGGGCGGGGCCAGGCTTGCTGCACCACACCAGGCGGCGGGGCCAGGCTTGCTACACCACACCAGGGGGCGGGGCCAGGCTTGCTGCACCACACCAGGGGGCGGGGCCAGGCTTGCTGCACCACACCAGGGGCGGGGCCAGGCTTGCTACACCACACCAGGGGGCGGGGCCAGGCTTGCTGCACCACACCAGGGGGCGGGGCCAGGCTTGCTGCACCACACCAGGGGGCGGGGCCAGGCTTCGGGGGAGTTTTCAGCCTGAGAGAGTGAGAGAGGAATGACCTGTCGGCCACGCGTTCATTAACAAAATGGTTTTCAGGAGGTGTCCTTCCCCCGTCGCTTACTCCCCCCCCCCTCTCTCTCTCTCTCTCTCTCTCTGTGCTCCTCTCCCTCCCATCCTCTGTCTCACTCTTCTATCTTCTGTTTCTCATCGTACTTTTCTCCTCCTATATCTCCTTCTTTCCTCTCATTTTCTGTCCTGTTCTCCTCTCACTTTCTCTCCTCCCTTTTCACTTTCTTTCCTCTAACTTTTCTCTCCTCCGCTATCTCTCTCTCTCTCCTCCTTTCCTCTCACTTTTTCTCCTCTGTTTCTCTAACCTAATACTTGCTAGTTTTTACTCACTCTCTCTCTCTCTCTCTCTCTCTAGTCCCTTCCTCCTCCAGTTAGGGCCTTGTGTTACTTTATTAAGTGTTCCCCTTGCTTGCTCTCCCTTTATCCCTGTGCATCTTTTTCTCCGTGTCCTCGGACTCTCTCTCGTAACACCATTTTATTTCACCTTCGTGAATGGAGTGTCTCCGCCACTCTCCTCACACTAACGAATCCTGCCCAACATCCATGTTGTTCATTCGTATTATTTATAAGTTTCCATAATCAACCACTCGTTCGTACGTTCTCATTCAGTTGCTTCTCTGTTTATCATCTCGTTACTCGTGAGTATTCTGCATGTCGTGATCATGGCGTGCTGTCATGCATCACAAGGTAATTGGGTTTTCACCGTCCCGACGGCACTTTGATAGTAATCTTGGGCATAGTTATTTCATCAAATCACCTCACTTTGCGGGGGCCACGTGAGCAACACAAATGCGAACAATCTTGAATGGTCCCCAAGCTACTATCTTCTTTTGTACGGTCACTGATGGTCGAGTGGTTAAGGTACCATGTACACCAGTTGCATTGTGCGCCTGCCTAATAGGCCGAGTGATTTTCTTTATTTTCAAAAAATTGTTTCCAGTTGGTTTAGTTTAAATATTTTTATTATATTATATTAAGAACATAAATTATTGATTTAGTTATGTTAGTTTAGGTTAGGTTAAATAGGTTAGGTTAGGCTAAGTAGGTTAGGTTAGGTTAGGTAGGGTTGGTTAGGTTCGGTTATATATCTCCGTTAGTTGTAACTCAAATTTAAGAAAATTAACTTATACATAATGAAATTGATAGCTTTATCTTTTCATAAGAAAAAAATTGAAAAATATTTGAATTCAGGAAAACTTGGCTTATTAGACTAATCGGGCCTTGCATAGTAGGCCGAGAAGTGCGTTCTGGCTACTAGGTACGATATATATATATATATATATATATATATATATATATATATATATATATATATATATATATATATATATATATATATATATATATATCCATACATATTATGGTAAAAGACATGATCCATTTATCATATCATATATCTTATGATTGACTTGCATGACAGCGTGCAGACTTGGGCCAAGTGAAAAGCAAGCTGATCTTCCATTATATGACATTTTCACCAAAACATCACCACATTATCTGTGAATATGGACGAAGGATTGGCAGGCGCTGAGAGGTCCTGAGGGGTGGAAACACTCACCACATGAGGTTTGGACGGTGTGGAAAAAGTCTTAATGCGAGACAGTTTTCAGTCATGAATAGTGGGCATTTTAATCTAAAATGTCAACGCATAAATGTGCAAAATAAAGCTAGTGGGATACTTTGATATATTTGTAGCAGCGTTTGCTACGAGCCATTTAGCATTAGTTTACATCCTTTTCTTGTCTTTGTTAGACAAGAAAAGACAACTTAATGACTAAATTCTTGTCTTTGTTAGACAAGATGTGGTGCATCTTTATTTACACGATGCAGATCTATTTAGGGTTCCATACAATAGAATGGACATAAATTCACATCAACGCGTACAATGAAGATTGACCAAGTTAATGCCAGGAATTAGAACTCTCCATAATGAAGATAGCAACATAAACATCCCCCTTCCCTTGATCCCTTCCAGGTGCTATCTTGTAATGGGTTGACGCTTTCTCCTAATAATCATCCCTCTTGGGTGTATCGAGAGTGCAGGTTCGAATCCTCCTCACGGCTCCTACTGCTTTTGTTCCTTATGGATATGTATTAGTGGATAGTAAGGTGTATGGATATGTTCAAGTGTATGATGTGGTGTTTGGATAACTGCTGGCCAAGGCTTTGGTGTATGAATTAAGTATTAGTGAAGTGTTTGCTGATTGGATATAACAACAATTAAATGTCCTTTGACAATTGTTGGTGAAACTGTAATTCAAAACCTTATTTCTGTACTTGCAGGTAAGGCTGTTGTCGTGTTCTGTACCTGGCTGTGTCAAGGTAAGTCTGAGGCGATGCTCTTTACCCGGCTGTGTCAAGGTAAGCTTTCTCAAACTTGAAGGGAATAAGTGTTATAATTGTCCATAAACAAAGTGAGCTTTTTGGAAAGCCCCATATGTACGATTCACATAGACATACAATCCACAAGTGCATTATGAACACAATCCACATATGTATAATCCACATATATTACAATCCACTATCAATTATCAACCTTCCGTTGCAATTGTTCTTGTTCCATAATTCCCCCCTCAAAAAAATATACAGAACTAAAAACCAACAATATTTACAATACTTACACACAGAGATCACAATAGCGTGATGCATCAAATGAACAAGTCCACAAGGGCCGTGACGAGGATTCGAACCTGCGTCCGAGAGCACCCCAGACACTGCCTTAATCGACTGAGCTACGACAGGGTAAAAAGGGTTGAAACCGAAGTTCAACTGAACGTACTGGATCCCGTAAGAACTTCGGTTTCAACCCTTTTACCCTGTCGTAGCTCAGTCGATTAAGGCAGTGGCTGGAATGCTCCCGGACGCAGGTTCGAATCCTCGTCACGGCCATTGTGGATTTGTTTGCAATACTTTCATCCCGCCAAACACACACCGAAACTACGACGTTGGTACAACGTTCGAACCAGTTTTAACACCTCCTAACCAGTTATAACAACCAATATAGCAAGTTGTAACAACGTTCTAATACGTCATAAACCCGTTAAGCCAAGATGTAACAACTTTATTACAAGTTGTAACAAGCGGAAAATAGAGACAGTTACGGTTTGTGTTTCCAGGGCTGGTTATTAGTGACGGAAACTAAGGTGCGGGAAAAGGCCCGGAGACAATACTCTCCGGGTGTTATATTCTAATATACTAATAATATATATAATTTATTAATACTATCAATACAATACTGCGATGCAATACTCTCCTTACTGTAGTGATGATGACGACCAATGGGCGCACAGCACGCACCAGTTACGTTCCTCACACGTTTACCACGTTGATTTTGCTTTATCGACGTTGATTTTGCTTTATCGACGTTGATTTTGCGTATCGACGTTGATTTTGCGTTATCGACGGTGATTCTGCGTTATCGACGTTGATTCTGCTTTACGACGTTGATTCTGCTTTATCGACGTTGATTTTGCTTTATCGACGTTGATTCTGCTTTATAGACGTTGATTTTGCTTTATCGACGTTGATTCTGTGTTATCGACGTTGATTTTGCTTTATCGACGTTGATTCTGCGTTATCGACGTTGATTCTGTGTTATCGACGTTGATTCTGCTTTATCGACGTTGATTCTGCTTTATCGACGTTGATTCTGTGTTATCGACGTTGATTCTGCGTTATCGACGTTGATTCTGCGTTATCGACGTTGATTCTGCGTTATCGACGTCGATTCTGCGTTATCGACGTCGATTCTGCGTTATCGACGTTCATTCTGTGTTATCGGCGTTGATTCTGCGTTATCGACGTCGATTCTGCGTTATCGACGTCGATTCTGCGTTATCGACGTTCATTCTGTGTTATCGGCGTTGATTCTGCGTTACCGACGTCGATTCTGCGTTACCGACGTCGATTCTGCGTTATCGACGTTGGAAACGTTCACTGAACGTTGTGCCAAGACCTCACGAATTCGGTGCGTTCCGGGTGGCGGTGATGGCGCGGCCCGGTCACAAAGTCTTTCTTCTTCAGAAGCAGATTTAGAGTTCCTGCGCAGTCCGCATGCGGCCGAGCGCGTGTTGGACTTCAGTCACCTCCACAGCCCGCATGCGGCCTTGTGCGTGTTGCTTGCTCTACAGTCACCGCCGCAGGCTGCATGCGGCCGAGGTCGTGTTGCTTGCTGTACAGTCAACGCCGCAGCCCGCATGCGGCCCAGATTGTGTTGCTTGCTCTACAGTCACCGCCGCAGCCCGCATGCGGCCGAGGTCGTGTTGCTTGCTGTACAGTCAACGCCACAGCTCGCATGCGGCCCAATTGTGTTGCTTGCTCTACAGTCACCGCCGCAGCCCGCATGCGGCCGTGACGTGTTGCTTCTCGTTCATTTACACAAATATTAGGAAATATTACTGTAGATTTAAACCATTTACATTCTCTAGCTTATTTAAGAAATCACTACAAACCAATATTACCGTTTTCTAAAACTCAATAACACGAGTTTACTTTTTTGGGCCAAAGTTTACAATTTATTGATGATTTTACAAGTCGTAAATTAATAATGTTTATGTAGAATAGGAAACTATTTTTCCTGGCAATGTGAGCTTTAGAACGTCGCTATGGTGCCACTATCGTTTATCCGAACATATTATCTGCCCTTCTACCTCACTATCGTTATCCGAACATATTATCTGCCCCTTCTACCTCACTATCGTTTATCCGAACATATTATCTGCCCCTTCTACCTCCTATTGTTTATCCGAACATATTATCTGCCCCCTTCTACCTCACTATCGTTTATCCGAACATATTATCTACCCCTTCTGCTTCACTATCGTTTATCCGAACATATTATCTGCCCCCTTCTGCTTCACTATCGTTTATCCGAACTCTCAAGGGGGCAGCTAATGACAGGAGTCATTCAGGTAAGCGATAGTGCAGCTTAAGGGGAAAGAGAACGACAGGCGTTTGGATAAGCGATTGTGCAGCTGAAGAGAGCATAGAAAGACGAGAGTTTGGGAGGTTGACGACTCCTGACGTGACAAGACGTGACAAGACGTGACAAGACGTGACAAGACGTGACAAGACGTGACATGACGTGACACCAAACTAGCAGCACACAGCTGTAAACACAAATGAGTGCCCAAATGAGCCACAGAGATATTAGAAAGAACTTTTTAGTGTCAGAGTGGTTGACAAATGCATTAGGAAGTGATGTGGTGGAGGCTGACTCCATACACAGTTTCAAGTGTAGATATGATAAGACATAAGAAGAACATAAGAACAAAGGTAACTGCAGAAGGCCTATTGGCCCATACGAGGCAGCTCTATTTATACCACCCAATCGCACTCATATACATGTCCAACCCATGCTTGAAACAATCGAGGGACCCCACGTCCACAATGTTACGCGGCAATTGATAGAGCCCAATAGGCTCAGGACCTGTACACCAGTTGATTGACGGTTGAGAGGCGGGACCAAAGAGCTCAACCCCCGCAAGCACAACTAGGTGAGTATAAGACAGACATAAAGGAACTTTGCACATCCCTTTGCAACTTTATGGGAGCCGGTCGGCCGAGTGGACAGCACGCTGGACTTGTGATCCGTGGTCCTGGGTTCGATCCAGGCGCCGGCGAGAAACATGGGCAGAGTTTCTTTCATCCTATGCCCCTGTTACCTAGCAGTAAATAGGTTCCTGGTGTTAGTCAGCTGTCACGGGCTGCTTCCTGGGGGTGGAGGCCTGGTCGAGGACCGGGCCGCGGGGACACTAAAGCCCACCGAAATCATCTGAAGATAACCTCAAGATAGATCCCGCCGTGTTGCAGAGAACAACAGAACCTGTCCTCCTTTCACCATGGCTTCACTCATCATAAAGTGCTAGAGTGAGAATATCGATCACATATTAGGGGGAGAGAACCCCCATCCCTCATAGAATATATCAAATATGCAAGACATTGGTTAATATCTTCAATTAACCACCAAAAATAAATTCAGCCACATCTGACCCTTTTATACCCCGGCGCCCCCGAGACAGAGGCGGCCATAGAAAACGTAACTCTCTCTCTAGTAAAGACACATTGCCCAGCCACTGGGCTGGACGGTCTCGCTTCATGCAGGTCGGCGTTCATTCCCCGACCGTCCAATGGTTCGGCACCATTCCTTCCCCCTCGTCCCATCCCAAATCCTTATCCTGACCCCTTCCAAGTGCTATATAGTCGCAATGGCTTGTCGATTTCACTTGATAGTATAGACACATCAACGGTCAGCTGATGTCATTAACACACCACTCAGCCCTCGTCAGCCCTTCTGGCGTTGGTCAAGTCATAAACATTGAGGCACCGTACTGTGACGCTGGACACTGGGTCACAGTATCCAGCAGTGTCGCAGTACCCGAGGGTCATTAATATATATAACTGACACTACTATTCTACACGTGCAGTTATTTTTCCCACCTACGACTGTTTCAACAAACTACGACTGTTTCAACCACCTACGACTGTTTCAACCACCTACGACTGTTTCAACCACCTACGACTGTTTCAACCACCTACGACTGTTTCAACCACCTACGACTGTTCAACCACCTACGACTGTTTCAACCACCTACGACTGTTTCAAACCTACGACTGTTTCAACCACCTACGACTGTTTCAACAACCTACGACTGTTTCAACAACCTACGACTGTTTCAACCACCTACGACTGTTTCAACCACCTACGACTGTTTCAACGGGCAACCTCCTCGATCGAGCTGCTTGTTGTGGTTGGTATCTGGCAGCTTGATTAGGCTTCCTGGAATGTGTGCTATAAACTAATTTAATGATCTCCTTTGAGTCTATGGTCTATCAGCTCACCATAAAAGACCCTGAAGGGCCAATTAGCGAAATTAGCTGCAATATTAGCAACCATTGAATGAATAATTAAAATGGCAGGAGCATTGGTGGTTGTGGTTGTAATGGTTGTTGATGGTTGAAACAGTCGTAGGTTGTTGAAACAGTCGTAGGTGGTTGAAACAGTCGCAGGTG
>WNGS01157932.1:164258-174258 GCA_020271785.1 Procambarus virginalis
TTGCATTGTAATTGAGCAGTTTTGTTTAACATACCGTTTATTTCATGAGTATAGTTTATTTTTTATATTTTTTAATGTTTTTCATTTTGTTTTTTTAACAGTTATTATTTTTCAGTAATGGGTAGATTAGATCATTTGATGTTCTCATTTTTCTGATTGAAGCATCAGAACATTTTGGAACGCATTGGAAGATATGAGTGGCGAATGGTGGGGAGGACGAGGGGGTTGGGTAGTGGGGAATGGTGGGGAGGACGAGGGGGTGGGTAGTGGGGAATGGTGGGGAGGACGAGGGGGTTGGGTAGTGGGGAATGGTGGGGAGGACGAGGGGTGGGTAGGGGGATGGTGGGGAGGACGAGGGGGTGGTAGTGGGGAATGGTGGGGAGGACGAGGGTGGGGGTAGTAGGGAATGGTGGGGAGGACGAGGGGGTTGGGTAGTGGGGAATGGTGGGGAGGACGAGGAGATGCGGGAGTCAGGTAATGCGTTGGAGGACGGAGGAGACAGGGAGGGGGGAATGGCCGGGTACAGCTAGTAAGTATATATATATATGACTATATATATATATGTGGGGAGACATCGGGAATGAACTTGCCCGCAATCTGCGGATACGCTTCCAGACAGCGGAAGAGGAGTTTCGGAAGTAACGGTAGAGACATAAGTCGCCCAGCAAGCACGTTTAGCCGCCACGGATGGTCCTACGGGCCACCGCACTCGCCTTCCGAAACAAAAGAAAAGACTCAACCGTCTGCCGGCGGCGATGTCTCTTCCAGGCTGCACGCTTACAGCGACAGCCCGAGCACAGTCCAAATCCACCAGGGAACGCACTTTCGCGTTCCCCGAGAGGAAGAGCGAGGAATAGAGTGCAGGGCAGCGTCAAAGATAGTGTCATGAAAAAGAAGGAGGGCGCGAGGGAGAGGTAAAACGGAGAGCTCGGAAATAGTAGCACGGAGAGTAAAAAGGCGCCAGTCAGCCTCGGCAAACCGCCACCGAGGGAAGGAGAGGGAGGGCGAAAGGAGAAAAAGTGACAAGGATAGGAAAATGGTCACTGCCATGGAGGTCATCAAGGACTCGCCACCCGAAATCTAAGGAAAGGGATGACGAGCACAGAGAAAGATCGAGACAAGAAAGGGAGCGAGTCCGAGAGTCCAAATGAGTGGGCTCACCAGAATTAAGAAGGGATAGGGAAGAAGAGAGGATGAAAGGTTCAAGTAGGCGACCCCGGGTGTTTGTCAGCACATCACCCAAAGGGCATGACGACAATTGAAATCACCCAGCAGGAGCACAGGCTCCGGCAAGGAGTCTAGGAGGTGTTTAAGATCGGGAAGAGAAAGTGGGACAGTAGGGGGAAGATAAATGGAACAAACCGTGTACCATCTACGCACAAAGACACGGGCGGCAGAACAGTGGAGAGGCGAGGAAAAAAGTAAGGGGACAAAGGGAACATCGGAACGAATCAAGAGAGCAGAAGAATTATGGACCCCAGCGACAGCTGGGGGAGGGGAGAGAAAAGAATAGCCACGGAAGCGACCAGAACGAGAACCAAGCATCGGCTCCTGGAGACAGACACAAAGGGGCGAAAACTGTGAGATGAGAAGTTGAAGGTCAAGGAAATTGGCGTAAAATCCACGGATGTTCCACTGAAGAAAAGACATCACGAAAGAGAGAGAGGAGAGTAACAGAGAGCAAAGAAACAAAGGTGAAGAAGGAACACAGCACGCTAAAAAAGCACAGAGTCAGGATCAGGGTCAGCAAAGTCAGGATTAGGGGGCATGGGTAAACTGAGTAAAGAAGGAGGGCAAGAAGCGGAAGGACGGACCAGAGGTGGACGAGCAGGGCTTGGAGGAGAAGGAAGGGGAGGAGGGGGAGCAGAAAGAGGGGAGCGCACCTCAGCAAGGGCAGTAACCGAGATGGAACTGGGGGCTAAAGAAACCCCCACAGTAGGAACAGGGGGCACCACCACCGAAGCGGGAGGGGAAGGAACGATAGAAGCAGAGATAGGGGGCGAAGAAGAAAGCGAAGCTTTCTTACCGACAGGGGAGGAGGAAGGAGAGGACCCAGGTTTCCGCTTCTGACTCAAAGAAACAGGCGTCCCAGCAGCAACGTACTGGGCAACAGACTCCAGAGTCTCGATAGGAGAAGAAGAGCGAGAGCGAACAACACAACCATCAGGAGAGCGATGGACGTCGGCCCGCACAGTCAGGCGGCGTGGAGAGCCAAGAGACGGAGGAGAAGGACTAGTAGGAGAGGAAATAGAAGACACAGGAGATGCGACAGACTGGGTAGAATGAAGGGGAGCCCTAGACAGAGAACCAGGAGGGGGACCCTTCGGGACAGAACTGAGGGAAACAGGGGAGGCGGTGGTGGGCGTGTCTGGGTCTAAGGCTCGGAAACGGTTGTGAGACTGAGGAAGGCGGGAAGGACGAGGAGAGGAAGAGCGCACCACTCGAGCATAGGAGACACCAGCGAAAGAGGGGAGACGATGAACTTGGCGTCGAGCCTCAGGAAAAGACAAACGGTCCCGGTGCTTCAAGTTGAGGACAGCCGCCTCAAGTTTGTAACGAATACACGCACGGGAGAAGGTAGGGTGGGCCTCACCGCAATTGAGGCAGCGGGCCTGGGGGAAGTGCACTCGAACTTAGAGTGACCCTCGCTTCCACACAGGGGACAGAGAGAGACAGGACTAGAGCACCTGAGGGTACCATGCCCAAACTTCCAGCACTTACCGCAGAGCCGAGGAGATGGAATATACTCCTGGACGGAGCACCTGGCACCAGCGAGAATAACAGAGGATGGAAGGGTCCTACCATCAAAGGTAACCTTCACAACCCGAAGAGGCAGACGGCGATGACCACGAGGGGGACGAATAAATGTATCCACTTGGAGGACAGAATGACCTTGGGCCTCGAGGACATGTTTGATATCCTCGTGGCAGTCCCTAAGATCCCTAACACCGGTCGCAACATGGTGCGGGAGGAGAACAGTGCCCACACTGGCATTCAACCGGGCGTTCTTCGAGACCCGAACAGGGGTCTCACCAAGGCAGGATAAGGCGGCCAAGCGAGTGGCCGCATCCTGAGAAGGAGCAGCAACGACACGGGTACCAAGACGAGTGGGGTTAAAGGTGACAGAGGCATCCACGGAATCGACAAGATGCCTATGAAGGGAAAAATCGTCAGGAGGAGTTGAGTCCAAGGGTTGGAGGTCAAAATACTTAGTCCATGTAGCAGGACCAAACAAAGCATGGAACGAAGTAGGATGGGAAGGAAGCATACGAGAGCGGCCGCGGCGGGGACGGCGATGAGAACCCGTAGAGAGAGACGGGTCGAAAGGCGCAGTAGTCGCAAGAAGAGATGGAGCCGTGCAAGGGGACGAGACGGTCACCACAGCAGGCTTGGAGCTCGACCCAACCACAGAGGAGGGAGGGGAGCAGGGAGGAAGAGTCCGGTCTGGGCCTAAACCGGGCTCTGCAGTGGAGGCTACAGATCCCGGTCTTCCAGGACGGTCCGACTCAGGGGCCTGGTCGCCCACCCCATGAGCCTGGTTAGAAGTAGTCAAGTCGTCATCCATATAGCAAACTAATAAAAGGGATGGGACCCGGAACCAAGGTATACCACCTACCAGGGCAGCCAGGGAGGCCGAGCGCGGGCCAGTGCAGGAAGGGTGTGTCGTCCCCAGCGGTGCTCCCCCTTTTCAACAGGGGAGTCCTACTACTTCGTGCATTCTCCCACACTGGTGCTAAGACCCCAGTCCCCCTATCGCCCTAGCCTGGACACCCAACCATCCACTCAGGGCGGCCTCTCACAGGCGACCCCTCCAGCGTGTGGTCCGATGGCTCACAAGGCCCCTACATGGTGCCCTTCAGCACGTACACCACCTAAAGAGGGGGCAGGAGAGGGGGCACAGGCAACCCACACCGGTCCCAGGGAGGTGTACGTGAGCCCCTCACCACGGCAAGGAGGCACCACGGAGGGGTCGGGGACAAGAAGCCTGTGTATATATGTATATACTTTAGGCTTGTGTCGAGGCTCCCTCCCCTCCCCAACCTCAGTGGTGGACCTCCCCCTCCCCCCAGGGGGCACCCGCCCCTCCACACACACACACAACAGTTAGCAAACTCCAGGGTACCTATGACTGCTCGGTGAACAGCAGCATTAGGTGAAAGGAAACGTTTCCAACCATTTGTTTTCCATCCGGGAATCGAACCTGGGATCCCCGATTGAGTGTAGAGAACGAAGCCAACTGTGCCACACCTGTCATTAGAGGCGCATGTATACAAACATGTTGGCAACACTAGACAAAGGTCCTCCGAGGATTAAGTTGAATCCTAAGTGTCATTGTTTTTTTTTATGCATGTCGTGGTGTAGTGGTGAATGGCGTGTGCTTGTAAGAACTTAGAACACAGGTTCGAATCCTCCTCACGGCTCCTACGAATTTTCTCAGTGATACATCACGTTTAAGGGAGTTTTCGATGTGCATCCCGTCAATATAAATAATAGTCTATATAATTAAAATGGAACTGTTCGTTTGTTCAAAATCGCTAATCTCCGAAAGTTCTTCACCGTATGCGTTGATCTGAAATTTTGACACAACGTTCAATTCGCATACGAGCATGTTTTTATATACCTGTTATATAGATGCCACGTCTGTGACAGGTAAAAACATGTTTTTTTTAAATGTGTTTTTCATGTAAGTTTTCATGTGAGAGAAATCTCCGAAACCTCTTTACCGATTACTTTGATTTTGTGATTCATTTTGTGAGTATTGTATATTTTTTATTTTTTTCATTATATTTCATTTTTTTTTTTTAACTGTTCTTGTTTTTCAGTGATGGGAACATCAGATCATTTGGGAACGTATTGGACGAGGAGACAGGAGTGGGGGATGGTGGAGAGGACGAGGAGACAGGAGTGGGGGATGGTGGGGAGGACGAGGAGACAGGAGTGGGGGATGGTGGGGAGGACGAGGAGACAGGAGTGGGGGATGGTGGGGAGGACGAGGAGACAGGAGTGGGGGATGGTGGGGAGGACGAGGAGACAGGAGTGGGGGATGGTGGGGAGGAGGAGGGGATGGGGGAGTGGGGAGGACGAGGGGATAGGAGAGTAGGAGATGGTGGGGAGGACGGGACGGGGGAGTGGGGGATGGTGGGGAGGACGGGAGGACAGGAGAGGGTTGCGGTGGCTCAGCAACTCACATGCGTTGCTGAGCCACAGCAACGCGTGGCCGGATACAGCTGGTATTAATAAATAATGATGATAATAATTTATATTTAATAGTATAAAGAAGAACATGATACAGTGATTAATTGCTTGTTACAGAGTTCATATACTTAACAAAGCAATTATTACGCAAAGCGTTCCAGATACAAAATATGAATTTTGTATCCGAAATTGATACATATTTTACCGATAATATATTGACAATTTTAATGGGAGGTCAACGACACTCAGCGAGCAGCGAGTTGACATATGTGGAGTGATCAAGACGTTTAGCAAGAGATAGTTGGATTGTTAATGATAAGGAAGACAAAGTCTACTTAATTGTAGAAGCTGTAGTTCAGCAACGGAACAGCTGTTGTTGTTGTTGCTGACAATAACAGCAACACACTCTTCCGTTATCCTGCTATCTCTGGCCTCCCTTGGTCTTGTTGCTTCAGATTTAGCTACTCACAACGAAGTGTCCATGTAGCACGGACTATGGCGAGCCCGTAAACTGGCCTCCCCTCTTCCCCTCCCCTATACCTCTCCTCCTCTCTCTCCACCTCTTCTCTCCTCTCCACCCACTCTCACCCCCCCCCCCCAACGTCTCCTCTACTACAACACTATAATCTCATATCAACACAACCATGCAAAGTCAAAGGGGAAAAAATCATATCAAAGTTTTCTGGGAAGAAAGCGTTAGTATTATGATAAGATTGGTTGTAATTTTAGCGTGATCAGTGCACACAGTTTCTGACATAGACAAAAATATATATATTAATACAAACAATAATAATAATAAAATAATAACCATAATAATAATAATAATAATAATAATAATAATATGGTTATTATTATTTATGTTATTATACTTTATTATATATATTATAATATTTTTTTATTATAATAATATAATTATTTTTTTATTATAATAATATATTTTTAAGAATTAGAATAATGATTCAACATTGAATCATATAGTATTGCGTAATTTCCGTGAGAGGGTGGGGGGGGGGAAGGGGTGTCACATTTGCAGTGTCACGTGGAACTCTTTCTGGTGTTGTGTGCTCACTCTTTCACACCAATCCCCATCCGCTCATGTTCGGCACGTACCCAACAGCAATCACTAGAAAAAAAAAATCGAGTAAAGCTAGCCTTCAAGCGCCGGGCCTCTAACCTCGAATAGACAAGATACACATTCATTTCCATTTATACAGATTTATACATATTCTATAAATTGCGTTAACAGCTTCCCGTCAACCAATAGAATATAACGCAGCTTAAATCTTTATTTACTTGAGTTGCCTTAAGAATGTTGCGGTACGTTAATAACATTTCAATGTTGCCAGGAAATAGTTTGATTTCATATCAAAAAACATTCTGCGACTCAAAATCGTTCATAGATACATATTTGTTATATCATTAAAGCGGTGAAATATACATCATGAATGATTTAAGTATTCTAATAGATAAGACTAAGAATAAGACTCTTAAGAACTCAAATAGACATTGTACATGATTTAAGAACTCAGACAACCAATAAACTGGAGAGGTCATACAGCCAAAGTGTTAACAAAATACACCGTGAATGAAGACCTCATAGAAGACACCGTGAATGAAGACCTCACAGAAGACACCGTGAATGAAGACCTCACAAAAGACACCGTGAATGAAGACCTCACAGAAGACACCGTGAATGAAGACCTCACAAAAGACACCGTGAATGAAGGCCTCACAAAAGACACCGTGAATGAAGGCCTCACAGAAGACACCGTGAATGAAGACCTCACATAAGACACCGTGAATGAAGACCTCACAAAAGACACCGTGAATGAAGGCCTCACAAAAGATACCGTGAATGAAGGCCTCACAAAAGACACCGTGAATGAAGGCCTCACAAAAGACACCGTGAATGAAGGCCTCACAAAAGACACCGTGAATGAAGCCCTCTCAAAAGACACCGTGAATGAAGACCTCACAAAAGCCACCGTGAATGAAGCCCTCACAAAAGATACCGTGAATGAAGGCCTCACAGAAGACACCGTGAAAGAAGACCTCACACAAGACACCGTGAAAGAAGACCTCACACAAGACACCGTGAATGAAGGCCTCACAAAAGACGCCGTGAATGAAGACCTCACAAAAGACACCGTGAATGAAGGCCTCACAAAAGACACCGTGAATGAAGGCCTCACAAAAGACACCGTGAATGAAGGCTTCACAGAAGCCACCGTGAATGAAGGCCTCACAAAAGACACCGTGAATGAAGGCTTCACAAAAGCCACCGTGAATGAAGGCCTCACAAAAGCCACCGTGAATGAAGCCCTCACAAAAACAATGATAACACCTTTACAAAAGAATTGTGAACGCAAGAACTTTTCATGTAAGCCTGATGAAGGCATCGAAGCCCTTTTACAAGCACAAAAGATTAACCAGTGGACAAAAACAAGGAAAATATCATTTATTTGTGAACACAACAAACGAAACAATGACACGAGAAGATGGTTCAAATCTCAACCTTATACGAATGGAAAAAAAAATATGTATACAAAGATACATATACAAAAATATGTATATACAATATGTACACAGATAAATGTATGAAACAAAACAAAAATCATATTTGAGGAGAGAAGAGATTTACTGATAAAATGTTATTGGTAAATCTTCGCTCAACGCGTTAATCTTCGCTCAACGCGTTAATCTTCGCTCAACGCATTAAGCTTCGCTCAACGCGTTGTGTATAGAAAACAAAATATTTTTGGTTTAAAACTCATTGACGAAATTATTTCTGTAATCTGATGCAGCCTTCCCTCAATGTGTACTCACCTAGTTGTCCTCACCTAGTTGTGCTTACGGGGGTTGAGCTCTGGCTCTTTGGTCCCGCCTCTCAACTGTCATTCAACTGGTGTACAGGTTCCTGAGCCTTCTAGGCTCTATCATATCTACATTTAATTTGAAACTGTGTATGGAGTCAGCCTCTACCACATCACTGCCTAAAGCATTCCATTTACTAACTACTCTGACACTGAAAAAAATCTTTCTAACGTCTCTGTGGCTCATTTGGGTACTCAGCTTTCACCTGTGTCCCCTTGTTCGTGTCCCACCCGTGCTGAAGAGTTTGTCTTTGTCCACCCTGTCAGTTCCTCTGAAAATTTTGTAGGTGGTTGTCATGTCTCCCCTTACTCTTCTGTTTTCCAGGGACGTGAGGTTCAGGTTCTTTAGCCTTTACTCCTAGCTCATACCTCTCAGTTCCGGGACAAGTCTGGTGGTATACCGCTGAATCCTCTTTAACTATGTCTTGTGTTTAACTGCATATGGAATCCAGACAGGAGCTGCATATTCCAGGATTGGTCTGACATAAGTGGTATATAGGGTCCTGAACGATTCCTTACACAAGTTACTAAAGGCAGTTCTTATGTTGGCCAACCTAGCATACGCCGCTGATGATATCCTTTTGATGTGGGCCTCTGAGGACAGGTTCGATGTTATATCAACCCCCAGATCTTTCTCTCTATTTGACTCTTGCCGGATTTCACCTCCCAGATGGTACCTTGTGTTCAGCCTTCTGCTCCCTTCGCCTAATTTCATTACTTTACACTTTCCTGAGTTGAACTTTAGCAGCCATTTTCTAGACCATTCCAGGTCATCCTGTAGTCTCTGTCAATCTTCATCCGTCTTGATTCTTCTCATAATTATTGCATCATCAGCAAACATTGAGAAGAATGAGTCTATACCCTCTGGAAGATCATTTACATAAATTAGAAACAGGATGGGTCCAAGTACAGAGCCCTGTGGGACTTCGCTGGTGACATCTCGCCACTCTGATGTCTCCCCCTCACCGTTACTCGCCGTTTCCTATTGCTTAGGTACTCCCTTATCCACTGGAGCACCTTACCTTTTACTCCTGCCTGTTGCTCCAACTGTTGTAACAGCCTTTTATGGGTTACTGTGTCAAAGGCTTTCTGATAGTCCAAGAAAATGCGTCTGCCCACCCTTCTCTGTCTTGCCTAATTTTTGTGGCTTGGTCATAAAATTCTATTAAACCTGTGAGGCATGATTTACCATCCCTGAACCCTTGTTAGTTATGTGTCACAAAACTATTTCCCTCCAGATGCTCTTCGAGCCTTTTCCTCACTATCTTCTCCATCACCTTGCATGGTATACAAGTTAGGAAAACTGGCCTATAGTTCAGTGCCTCTTGCCTGTTACCCTTTTTGTATATTGGGACAACATTAACTGTCTTCCATCTTTCCAGTAGGTCTCCTGTTTCCAGTGACCTGTTATACACCATAGAGAGTAGCACACTTAGTGCCTCTGCACCTTCTTTTAGTATCCATGGTGAGATTTTGTCAGGCTCAACAGCCTTTGTCACATTCAGCTCCAACACATTCAGCTCCAACAGATTCCCTTTGACCTCATCACTGATGAGGTCAAATTCCTCCAAGGTTGCTTGGTTTGCCTCATTTAGTGCAGGCACTTCTCCTTGTTCTTCTGTGAAGACCTCCTGGAATCTCCTGTTGATCTCTTCACACACCTCCTTGTCATTCTCTGTGTATCTGTTCTCCTGTGTGTGTGTGTGTATTTACCTAGTTGTGTTTGTGCGGGTTGAGCTTTTTGCTCTTTCGGCCCGCCTCTCAACTGTCATCAACTGTTTACTAACTACTTTTTTCCCACACCACACACACACACACCACAGGAAGCTGCCTGTGACAGCTGACTTACTCCCAGGTACCTATTTACTGCTAGGTAACAGGGGCATTCAGGGTGAAAGAAGCTTTGCCCATTTGTTTCTGCCTGGTGCGGA
>WNGS01157932.1:179258-189258 GCA_020271785.1 Procambarus virginalis
AGGGCGCTAAATATTACTAAGAAAGCCAATACGAGAACAAAAACGCATAAGGCGAACGATATCAAAAGTATCCGATTCACCTAGAATTCCATCGAGGGACAAGTGACCGCGAGGGACGGTCGGAAAGCAAGACACACGCTCGTCCTGGAAGGCAGGACATTCAACAAGGATATGCATAACCGTAAGAGGGACAACGCAATTCGGACAACAAGGAGCAGGGCGGCGCTCCATTAAGTGACCGTGGGTTAAGCGAGTATGGCCAACCCGCAGCCGTGCTAAAGCAGTTTCCCACCGCCGATTACAGTGGTAGGAGGAAGGCCACGGGGACACACTACGTTTGAGAGTACGCAGTTTGTTACCAACCACAGAGGACCAACAACTCTGCCAACGGGCAAGGATAGAGGAATGAATAACCGGATAAAAGTCAGAATAAGGAAGACCCTTACGGGAGATGGGACAAGAACGGATGGCATCCTTAGCGGCAGCATCTGCACGCTCATTCAAAGAAACACCAATATGGCTGGGAACCCAGCAAAACTCCACCGATTTAAACTTGCTAGAAATAAGAAACAGCCATTGCTGAATCTCGATGACCACTGGGTGGACAGGATTAAAGGACCCAAGAGCCATTAGGGCACTACGAGAGTCAACGACAACCACAAAGGAGGAATGAGAATGAGAAAGCAAGAGACGGAGAGCATAGAGAATAGCATAAAGTTCCGCCGTAAAGACGCTAGCCTCCGAAGGGAGGCGACACATATAAGTACGGTCAGGAAAAACAACAGAGTAGCCCACACCGTCCGCAGACTTAGACCCATCGGTAAAGATGGAAATAGAGCGGGAGTGCGAAGAAAATGCTCAAGGAAGAGGCTTTTCAGAACTGAAGGAGGTAAAGGCTTTAGTAATACAAGTCAAGGACGTACAAAACTTGGAAGGGGACTCTCCACGGAGGCAAGGAAGGAACAATACGAGGAGAAACATTAGAAACGAACAGAAAGAGAATCCTGCAAGCGAGATAACCGGACAGAAAGTGGGAGACAATGAAGAGGAACAGGAGCTACAGGAGGAGGAAAAGTCAAAGCACGACAGAGGCGAGAGGAAGGATGCTGTAAGGACCGCGCAAGATAGCGAAGACAGTAGCGGTCACGGCGGTCCTGGAGAGAGAGAAAGCCAGTGTCAACATACAAACTGAGGGCGGGAGTCGAACGAAAGGCACCAGAGCTGAGACGCAACCCAGTATGGTGCAAAGCATCAAGACGGCGAAGAGTAGAAGGAGAAGCAGAAGAGTAAGCAGGGCAACCATAATCGAGTTTAGACAGGACGAGAGAGGAGTGCAAATATAGGAGCGTGCGTCTATCCGCTCCCCAAGAAGTATGGGACAAAACCTTAAGGAGGTTAAGGGCCTTAGAGCACTCAACTCGGAGGCAAGAGATATGGGCTGACCAAGACAAACGAGTGTCAAAGACTAACCCCAAGAGCTTTGCGGAATCCCTGTACACAATGGGATGACCATAAAGCGACAAAGAGGGACGAAGAACAACATGCTTCCGAGTAAAGGTCATAGCACAAGTCTTAGATGCAGAGAACTTGAAGCCATGATCGGTGGCCCACGACGACACGGCATCAATCGCAAGTTGAAGCCGCCGTTGAAGGAGAGGTGAATCATCACCCTGACAGCAAAGGGTAAGATCATCAACATACAGAGCAGAGAAGACACCAGAAGGAAGAGAAGAAAGAAGACCGTTGAGGGCAACTAGAAAAAGAGTAGTGCTCAGAACACTACCCTGGGGTACACCCTCATACTGCCGAAAAGGGCAGAGAGAGCAGTACCAAGCCGCACACGAAAGGAACGACGAGAGAGGAAGCTCTGGAGGAAGAGAGGGAGGTTCCCACGAAGGCCAAAAGAATGAAGTTGAGACAGAATGTGATACCGCCAGGTAGTGTCGTAAGCCTTTTCTAGGTCAAAAAGGACGGCAACAACGGAAGTCTTCGCAGCAAAAGCAGTACGAATATAGACCTCCAAGTTTACCAGGACATCCGTTGTGCTGCGGCACTTGCGAAAACCAAATTGAGAAGGAGAGAGGTGGTTATAGTGTTCTAAGAACCACATCAAACGAACGTTAACCATACGTTCAAAGAGCTTGCAGACACAACTCGTGAGGGCAATAGGGCGGAAGTCCTTGGGGGATGACCCGAGAGACCCTGGTTTCCGAACAGGGAGGACAACAGCATCGAGCCAGTCTTCAGGGACTGACGACGACTCCCAGACCCGATTGTACAGACTCAGTAAATACTGAGACGTGCACGGAGGGAGATGGCGGAGCATTTCATAATGAATGCCATCAGCCCGCTGCCGTAGAACCACAAAGGGCTAGGGCAGATTGAAGTTCAGAGAGAGAGAAGGGATCATTATAGGGAAGGTGAGAAAAGTACAGAAATTTAAAGGACGAGACTCAAGGAGAGGCTTACGAAGAAGGAAGGATTGGGGAGATGAGAACCAGAACTAACAGAGGAGAAATGGGAACCCAGTTCGGTCGCAACCTGCAACGGGTCCGCCACAAGAGCACCATGGAGGCGAAGGACTGGGGAGACATCGGGAATGAACTTGCCCGCAATCTTGCGGATACGCTTCCAGACCAGCGGAAGAGGAGTTTCGGAAGTAACGGTAGAGACATAAGTCGCCCAGCAAGCACGTTTAGCCGCACGGATGGTCCTACGGGCCACCGCACTCGCCTTCCGAAACAAAAGAAAAGACTCAACCGTCTGCCGGCGGCGATGTCTCTTCCAGGCTGCACGCTTACAGCGGACAGCCCGAGCACAGTCCAAATTCCACCAGGGAACGCACTTTCGCGTTCCCCGAGAGGAAGAGCGAGGAATAGAGTGCAGGGCAGCGTCAAAGATAGTGTCATGAAAAAGAAGGAGGGCGCGAGGGAGAGGTAAAACGGAGAGCTCGGAAATAGTAGCACGGAGAGTAAAAAGGCGCCAGTCAGCCTCGGCAAACCGCCACCGAGGGAAGGAGAGAGGAGGGCGAAAGGAGAAAAAAGTGACAAGGATAGAAAATGGTCACTGCCATGGAGGTCATCAAGGACTCGCCACCCGAAATCTAAGGAAAGGGATGACGAGCACAGAGAAAGATCGAGACAAGAAAGGGAGCGAGTCCGAGAGTCCAAATGAGTGGGCTCACCAGAATTAAGAAGGGATAGGGAAGAAGAGAGGATGAAAGGTTCAAGTAGGCGACCCCGGGTGTTTGTCAGCACATCACCCCAAAGGGCATGACGACAATTGAAATCACCCAGCAGGAGCACAGGCTCCGGCAAGGAGTCTAGGAGGTGTTTAAGATCGGGAAGAGAAAGTGGGACAGTGGGGGGAAGATAAATGGAACAAACCGTGTACCATCTACGCACAAAGACACGGGCGGCAGAACAGTGGAGAGGCGAGGAAAAAAGTAAGGGGACAAAGGGAACATCGGAACGAATCAAGAGAGCAGAAGAATTATGGACCCCAGCGACAGCTGGGGAGGAGAGAAAAGAATAGCCACGGAAGCGACCAGAACGAGAACCAAGCATCGGCTCCTGGAGACAGACACAAAGGGGCGAAAACTGTGAGATGAGAAGTTGAAGGTCAAGGAAATTGGCGTAAAATCCACGGATGTTCCACTGAAGAAAAGACATCACGAAAGAGAGAGAGGAGAGTAACAGAGAGCAAAGAAACAAAGGTGAAGAAGGAACACAGCACGCTAAAAAGCACAGAGTCAGGATCAGGGTCAGCAAAGTCAGGATTAGGGGGCATGGGTAAACTGAGTAAAGAAGGAGGGCAAGAAGCGGAAGGACGGACCAGAGGTGGACGAGCAGGGCCTGGAGGAGAAGGAAGGGGAGGAGGGGGAGCAGAAAGAGGGGAGCGCACCTCAGCAAGGGCAGTAACCGAGATGGAACTGGGGGCTAAAGAAACCCCCACAGTAGGAACAGGGGGCACCACCACCGAAGCGGGAGGGGAAGGAACGATAGAAGCAGAGATAGGGGGCGAAGAAGAAAGCGAAGCTTTCTTACCGACAGGGGAGGAGGAAGGAGAGGACCCAGGTTTCCGCTTCTGACTCAAAGAAACAGGCGTCCCAGCAGCAACGTACTGGGCAACAGACTCCAGAGTCTCGATAGGAGAAGAAGAGCGAGAGCGAACAACACAACCATCAGGAGAGCGATGGACGTCGGCCCGCACAGTCAGGCGGCGTGGAGAGCCAAGAGACGGAGGAGAAGGACTAGTAGGAGAGGAAATAGAAGACACAGGAGATGCGACAGACTGGGTAGAATGAAGGGGAGCCCTAGACAGAGAACCAGGAGGGGGACCCTTCGGACAGAACTGAGGGAAACAGGGAGGCGGTGGTGGGCGTGTCTGGGTCTAAGGCTCGGAAACGGTTGTGAGACTGAGGAAGGCGGGAAGGACGAGGAGAGGAAGAGCGCACCACTCGAGCATAGGAGACACCAGCGAAAGAGGGGAGACGATGAACTTGGCGTCGAGCCTCAGGAAAAGACAAACGGTCCCGGTGCTTCAAGTTGAGGACAGCCGCCTCAAGTTTGTAACGAATACACGCACGGGAGAAGGTAGGGTGGGCCTCACCGCAATTGAGGCAGCGGGCCTGGGGGAAGTGCACTCTAACTTAGAGTGACCCTCGCTTCCACACAGGGGACAGAGAGAGACAGGACTAGAGCACCTGAGGGTACCATGCCCAAACTTCCAGCACTTACCGCAGAGCCGAGGAGATGGAATATACTCCTGGACGGAGCACCTGGCACCAGCGAGAATAACAGAGGATGGAAGGGTCCTACCATCAAAGGTAACCTTCACAACCCGAGAGGCAGACGGCGATGACCACGAGGGGACGAATAAATGTATCCACTTGGAGGACAGAATGACCTTGGGCCTCGAGGACATGTTTGATATCCTCGTGGCAGTCCCTAAGATCCCTAACACCGGTCGCAACATGGTGCGGGAGGAGAACAGTGCCCACACTGGCATTCAACCGGGCGTTCTTCGAGACCCGAACAGGGGTCTCACCAAGGCAGGATAAGGCGGCCAAGCGAGTGGCCGCATCCTGAGAAGCAGCAACGACACGGGTACCAAGACGAGTGGGGTTAAAGGTGACAGAGGCATCCACGGAATCGACAAGATGCCTATGAAGGGAAAAATCGTCAGGAGGAGTGAGTCCAAGGGTTGGAGGTCAAAATACTTAGTCCATGTAGCAGGACCAAACAAAGCATGGAACGAAGTAGGATGGGAAGGAAGCATACGAGAGCGGCCCGGGCGGGGACGGCGATGAGAACCCGTAGAGAGAGACGGGTCGAAAGGCGCAGTAGTCGCAAGAAGAGATGGAGCCGTGCAAGGGGACGAGACGGTCACCACAGCAGGCTTGGAGCTCGACCCAACCACAGAGGAGGGAGGGGGGCAGGGAGGAAGAGTCCGGTCTGGGCCTAAACCGGGCTCTGCAGTGGAGGCTACAGATCCCGGTCTTCCAGGACGGTCCGACTCAGGGGCCTGGTCGCCCACCCCATGAGCCTGGTTAGAAGTAGTCAAGTCGTCATCCATATAGCAAACTAATAAAAGGGATGGGACCCGGAACCAAGGGATACCACCTACCAGGGCAGCCAGGGAGGCCGAGCGCGGGCCAGTGCAGGAAGGGTGTGTCGTCCCCAGCGGTGCTCCCCTTTTCAACAGGGGAGTCCTACTACTTCGTGCATTCTCCCACACAGGTGCTAAGACCCCAGTCCCCCTATCGCCCTAGCCTGGACACCCAACCATCCACTCAGGGCGGCCTCTCACAGGCGACCCCTCCAGCGGGTGGTCCGATGGCTCACAAGGCCCCTACATGGTGCCCTTCAGCACGTACACCACCCAAGAGGGGGCAGGAGAGGGGGCACAGGCAACCCACACCGGTCCCAGGGAGGTGTACGTGAGCCCCTCACACGGCAAGGAGGCACCACGGAGGGGNCTGCTGCCTGTAGAAATTGATCCATCTGGTCATCATGGAGACTTCAATCACGGAAGGATAGACTGGGAGAACAAGGAACCGCACAGAGGAGAGGATACATGGAGAGCAAAACTAGTGGAGGTGGCGACAAGAAACTTCTTAGCCAACATGTCACGGAACCCACTAAAATGAGGGGAAACGATAAACCAGCGAGACTCAAACTAGTCTTCACTCTGAATGAATCTGACATAAGGGAAATTTACTTCGAGGCCCCAGTAGGAATGAGCGATCACACTGTACTGACGTTTGAGTATCTGGTCGAAGAAGGGTAAAGTACTCGAGAAAGGGAACTGAAAGCAAAAGGCTAGCATTCCGTAGGGAAATTACGAGGAGATAAGAAAATTCCTAATGAATACAACATGGGAATCAGAGCTAAGGGGAAAGACGCCCCAAGACATGATGGAATATATCACGCAGAAGTGCAAGGAGGCAGCAGAAAAGTTTATCCTGACCCAAAAGGTAAAAAATGAAATGCAGATGAAAACCCATTGTTTAATCAGAGATGTAAGATAGCTAAGCACCAGTAAATAACAGGACACATGAGAGCAGAGAAGGTTACCAGAGTACCAGGAATGAATACGTCAGGGTGAGAAGAGAGGCAGAAGGGCAATATGAAAACGACATAGCAAGCAGGCTAAGACTCACCTAGATTGCTGCACATCCACATCAAGAGAAAGACAACAGTGAAGGAACAGGTAATGAACTGAGGATAGGGGCAAACAGATTCACTACAGATGACATAGAAGTATGCGAGAACTCAATAGAAATTCCAGGAAATCTTCACATTGAGCGAGGAGAAGTTATAGAGATAAGAGAAGGAATATTTAACTAGAGGAATTTGAGATTATCAGTGGAGACGTAAGGAAGCTTTTGCTAGAGTTTGATGTGACAGGCTATAAGCCCGGATGGAATATCACCATGGATACTAAGGGAAGGAGCAGAAGCACTGTGCCTGCCACTCTCCATGGTGTATAACAAGTCACTGGTAACAGGTGAACTGCCAAATTTTTATAAGGTAGCAAACGTAGTCCCGATATACAAGAAGGGGGATAGACAGCAGGCACTGACTACAGGCAGTGTCCCTAACTTGCATACCATGCAGTTAAGGGCGAAGATTGTGCGAAAAAAGCTAGTGGAACATCTGGAGTAAAGGAACTTTGTGACACAACACCAACATGATTTCTGGGATGGCAAGTCATGCCTCACAGGATTAATTGAATTCTACGATCAGGCAACAAGAATCAGACAAGAAAGAGAGGGGTGGGCAGACTGCATATTTTTGGATTGCCAGAAAGCCTTGACACGTGCCGCACCGAGACTAGTGCGAAAGCTGGAGATGCAGGCAGGAATGAAAGGAAGGTACTCCATTGGATAAGGGAGTACCTAAGTAACAGAAGACAGCGAGTCAGTGTGAGGAGTGAGGTCTCAGACTGGCGAGACGTCACCAGTGGGGTCCCGCAGGGTTCAGTCCTTGGACCCATACTTTTCTTATATATGTAAATCATCTTCAGATGGTATAGAATCATTCCTCTCATTGTTTGGTGATGATGCAAAAATATAGGAGGATTAGACGGAGGAAGACAGTATGAGACTACAAGATGAAAATGTAAGGTACTGAAACTAGGCAGTGGAAACAGGAGGCCAGACACAGGATACAGAATGGGAGATGAAGTCCTTCATGAAATGGACAGAGAGTAGGATCTAGTAGTTGATATCACACCAAACCTGTCTCCTGAAGCCCACATCAAAAGAATAACATGTGCGGCGTATACAAGGCTGGCTAACATCAGAACAGCCTTCAGGAACCTGTGTAAGAATCATTCAGAACCTTGTATACCACATATGTAAGACCATTCCTAGAGTATGCGGCTCCAGCATGGAGCCCGTAACTAGTCAAGCACAAGACGAACTGGAAAAAGTTCAAAGATATACCACTAGACCACTAGACTGTCCCAGAACTAAGAGGCAGAGTTACGAAGGAAGGCGACGGGAATGCACCCTCACGACACTAGAAGACAGAAGAGTAAGGGGAGACATGATCACTACTTCAAAATTCTCAGAGGAATTGCAGGGCAGATAGAGATAACCTGTCTAACACTGGTGGTACGCGAACAAGGGGACACAAGCGGAAACTGAGTACCCATGAGCCACAGGGTCGTTAGAAAGAACTTTTCAGTGTCAGTTAACGGATGGAATGCATTAGGCAGTGATGGTGGAGGCTGACTCCATACACAGTTTCAAATATAGATATGATATAGCCCAGTAGGCTCAGGATCTGTGCATCAGTTTGATTGACGGTTGAGAGCGGGACCAAGAGCTAAAGCTCAACCCCTGCAAGCACAATAGGTGAGTACACACACACGTACACACGCACACACGCACACACACACACACAACACACACACACACCACACCACACACACACACACAACACAAAGTATAAGGCAGATAGTAAGAAATAGTAAGGGCAGGAGATGCAAGGAAAAGGCGCAAGGAGAGGGAAGGGAGCCAGGGAACCTCAGCCTCCAACCCAGCAATCCCAGAGGGGAGTGGGGAGCCCCAATCCAGCAACCCAGGACCCAAGGGGGAAATGCACACACCCAGCCCACCACCCAATAGGGCCCTCCCTACCCCCCCCCCCCCACAAACCCTTCCTTGCCCCTGCACAATGCCCATCATGAAACCCAATCCTCCCCCTCCCCTTACCCCAGTAGCCCTGCTTCCCCAGCCCCTGGTCTTCTCCCGCCCCAAGCGGCCTGAGCAAGACCAAAGCCCTCTATCCCCCCACTCCATCTCCCTCCAACCCCTGTCAACTACACTGCAGGAGGGCGTGCCCTTTCCCCAAGCAATCCCTGCTCCCTCACCCCCAGGACTTCCTCCTGCCCAAGCAGCCTGAGGAAGACCTAAGCCCTCCATCCCCCACTCCACCCCCCCCCCCCCTGAGCCCTTGGAAACTACCTCACAGGAGGATGAGCCTACCCAAGTAGCAATGACCATGGAACAACTTCCTACACTTGTGGGGAGTGAGGGTGAAATTGGATATAAGAAAGTGAGCTTCAAGGTAATGTACTCAAACATTGATGGGATTACCATAAGCAAGTGAACTGGCAGAAAGTGTGCAAGAAGAAAACCCTGATGTAATAGGACTAACGGAAACAAAATTGTCAGGAGTCATAACAGATGCTGTGTTTCCAAAGGACTACTATATAGTAAGGAAAGAGAGGGAGGGGAGAGGAGGTGGAGGAGTGGCCCTGCTGATAAGGAAGGACTGGAGATTTGATGAGATGGAAATTCCGGGCTGTGACGGATTCAGAGATTACATAACAGGAACTATAACAATGGGTGGACCTAAGATAATAGTGGCAGTCATTTACAACCCTCCCCTAAATGACAGAAGACCTAGACAGGAGTTTGATAGGAACAACATGGCAACCATAATATAATAGAGAGAGCAGCTTCAGTTGCCTGCAGGAATGGCTCCAGACTCTTAATCATGGGCGATTTCAACCATGGAAAGATAGACTGGGAGAATGGGGACCCACATGGTGGTGCAGATACGTGGAGAGCTAAACTCTTGGAAGTGGCAACAAGGAATTTTCTGAGCCAGCATGTCAAGGAACCCACAAGAGTGAGAGGCAATGATGAACCAGCAAGACTCGACTTGATATTCACCCTGAATGAGTCAGAAATAAGGGAAGTCAAAGTTGAAGCCCCCATAGGAATGAGTGACCACAGTGTACCGACCTTTGAGTACTTGGTGGAGGTAGGGATAACCTATCCAAGGATGGGAGTGGAGGGAAAAAGACTGAATTACCGAAGAGGAAAATATGACGAGATGAGGAGCTTCCTCAGAGGAATACCATGGGAAACAGAACTTAGAGACAAGAATGTGCAGGTAATGATGGATTTTGTCACCCAGAAGTGCCAGGAAGCTGCAGACAGGTTTATCCCCGTCCAAAAGGAGAAAAACGAAAAACAGAA
>WNGS01157933.1:5222-23350 GCA_020271785.1 Procambarus virginalis
ATATATATATATATATATATATATATATATGAATGAATGAAAACTCACACCCCAGATGTGACTCGAAACCCATACTCCCAGGGAGCAACGCAACTGGTATGTACAGGGACGCCTTAAACCACTTGACCATCACGACCGCACATAAGGAGTGATAGCCTGAGCTATAGAACCACTTCCCCGCCGGCACTTGGATGGTTATCTTGGGCATAGCATTTTATCAAATTCAGGCTTGTTCACATTGGTGTTCCTCACGTGTTGCCCAAAAAATGAGGTGATTTGATAAAATGCTATGCCCAAGATAACCATCCAAGTGCCGGCGGGAAGTGGTCATATAGCTCAGGCTATCACTTCCTTATGTCCGGTCGGGATGGTCAAGTGGTTTAAGGCGTCCCTGTACATACCAGTTGCGTTGCTCCTGGGAGTAGGGTTTCGAGTCACTTCTGGGTGTGAGGTTTCATTCGCATATAGTCCTGGGGACCATTCAGGCTTGTTCGCATATATATATATATATATATATATATATATATTATATATATATATATATATATATATATATATGGTATATATATAATGTATATGTGTTATATATATATATAATATAGATTAATTTTGGTAGCAGTCTTTCTTGTAAATATATGTTGTTGATGTGACCGAAAGGGTAAGATTAATAATTCTAACACGAATCTCCTCAATATTTCTTTCGTTTTCTTCACTGTCGAGGTTAATTGAAAAAATAACTCTCCAAAATTAATTCTTACATTGTTATTACAGTCTGACTCCTGAACGCGTTTCGTACGGGCTTCTTACATTTTTAAAGGCTAGTTTACACTTAACATACATCAACTTATACTCGTTTTGGTTGAGGTGACAGAACACGAATCAATGGATATAAATAAGAATGGAATTAACTACAGTAGGCCTATTGGCCATACTTACTCTTGCTGCTTCTATGTTGGTCGGGGTCTTGAATTGGGCTAGAATATAGGTATGCATTATTGGCTGGTGTTGACTTTTTGATGTGTGATTTTGATCTCCACCTGTATTATCAGGTGGAGTCCAAACCGCTTTGTGTTTTATAAGTTTTGTTTCTTTAGTGCTTTTGCATTCTATTCGGTTATTGAATAGTAATTATATTTATTGTTGTATCACTCTGTAATTTATAGAAATATTAAATGTTTTCTTAAATTTTTTAGTAAGTGATTTTAAAAGTTATAAATACGTTTAGTTTATCTACAGAACGTGTACAACACGCGGCTTTTACTGACAGTATAACAAATGAACAATATTAGTGTAGAATAAGGATTCTGATGAAGAATAGCTTTAATGGTAAATAAGCATGAAATGCTAGTAATCCTCTGAAAATATTCCGCACATATGAGTGTTTTGTAATATAAATTCTGTGTTAATCATTTATATTCGTTATGATTCAGTTCGTGAAATGCGTCTTATACAGTCAGGGAAACTGTATTCACATGAAACAGTGAAACTATTCACATGAGAAGAGCAGTGTTCATACGAACACTTATTTATGTGAGAAGACGTGTTTCATTAAACATTCGTAAGATACAGAAGTATCATTGTGTGCAACGATAATAATCTTGGTAGCATTGGCTTGGCGCTTTCCCTGATAATTCCCACCCTCCCTCCCTGGGGGTTGAGCCCAATGCAGTTGGACTCTAAAACTGCTTCACACTGCATTGGTGAATTGAGCGGAACACTGAAGTTAGCGTTTAGTATTGGCATACAAGGAGCTAGTGGTGGAGTCTGAGAAGTTGGCTCTGGATCGGGATCCATAGAGAGTATATTGTGAAGCTGGAGACGGGAGCCAATGTTGGTGTTTTCACTACATAACTCTATTTAGATTTTTGTTTCATCGCATATTTTTTAATTTTTAGCATTTCGTGTTATTTTCTTCCTTGTAGTTCGTAAGTTCTCAATATCTTATGTTATAATTAATGATTTGTTTAACTTTACTTTCAGTCCACATATACATTGGTGGTGATGAGTCACAATAACGTGGCTGAAGACATGATGACCAAACCACACATCAGAAGCTGAGGAGACGACGACGTTTCGGTCCGTCCTTGGACCATTATTAAGTAGTGTGTGTGTCTTGATACTCACGACTTAATAATGGTTCAAGACGACCCGAAACGTCGTCGTTTCTTCATCTTCTGATGTGTGGTTTGTTCATCATGTCCTCATTATGTTCTCTGTTACTCTGAAGGTGAGTCGCATTGCGGCTCAACTTCCTTTTCTTGATTTTCTCGCCATGCGACTTCAGATTCAACAGAGAACAGTTCATTATCGGTCCCTACTATTATAATATTCTACAAGAACTTCTCCACGGTTCACAAGACGGAAGCGGGGAACCTGAATAACATTACTGATAGCAGTGTGACCCCGGCTGACATCAGCCAGATGATTGAACAAATAATATACTATATGAGCAAAAAGAATGTCAACTTGCTCATGAATAACTCTCCTGACACGAAACAATATACCTTGAATGAGACGAATGTTGTCTATGCCTTCACATGCCCACTTAGGGACTGTCAGCCCCAACAAATTCAATGTAAAGGCAAGACAACACCATCCATTTCAATACACTTGACAATGCACAAACAGCAAGGACCAATTAAGAAACCTATAGTCTCTATACATAACCAGACCTTCACCAGAGATACACTCTCAAACAACACCCAAATAATGGAAAGACACAGCGACAACAGCAGACTGACCTGGGCGAGGCCACAAGCACACCAAGCCAGGCGTCAGTAGCCTGCTACCACCACCTTACACTCTGCCAACCACCAGACCACGACGGAACACCCAGCACACTGCACCAACCATCATGACTGCCAACCACCAGACAACGACGGAACACCCAGCACACTGCACCAACCATCATGACTGCCAACCACCAGACAACGACGGAACACCCAGCACACTGCACCAACCATCATGACTGCCAACCACCAGACCACGACGGAACACCCAGCACACTGCACCAACCATCATGACTGTCAACCACCAGACCACGACGGAACACCCAGCACACTGCACCAGCCATCATGCCAACACCACAGTGACATGACACACTGGACCTATAGATGCGGAGTGTTTGCCTCCAATAGACAAGCAAGCACTCTTTAAGCTTCTTGCTCTTTATGGAATGACAACAAATATGAACATCACAATGTTAAAAGAATTACAGCCGTTCTGATATCACACCTCTCATTTTAGGCCTACATATCTACATAGATGCAATATACATGTTTATGTCTGCATAAGCTGCTCTAAGGACAGTCACTCTCCTACAATAGGGCCCCCCCCTATCCCCCAGCACAAACCCTTCCTTGCCCCTGCACAATGCCCATCATTAAACCCAAATCCTCCCTCTCCCCTTACCCCAAGTATCCCCTGCTTTCCCAGCCCCTGGACTTCTTCCTGCCCAACCAGGCCCAGGCGAGACCTAAGCCCTCCATTCCCCGCTCCACCTCCCCCCAAATCCCTGTCAACTACACCGCAGGAGGGCGTGCCCTCTCCCCAAGCAATCCCTGCCCTCTCACCCCCAGGACTTCTTCCTGCCCCAAGCAGGCCTGAGCAAGACTTAAGCCCTCCATCCCCCACTACACCTTCCCCTGAACCCCTGGCGACTACCTCACAGGAGGATGAGCCTACCCAAGTAGCAATGACCATGGAACAACTTCCTACGCTTGTGGGGGTGAAATTGGATATAAGAAAGTGAGCTTCAAGGTAATGTACTCAAACATTGATGGGATTACCAATAAAGCAAGTGAACTGGCAGAAAGAGCGCAAGAAGGAAACCCTTTATGTAATAGGACTCACGGAAACAAAATTGTCAGGAGTCATAACAGATGCTGTGTTTCCAAAGGACTACTATATAGTAAGGAAAGAGAGGGAAGGAGAGGAGGCGGAGGAGTGGCCCTGCTGATAAGGAAGGACTGGAGTTTTGATGAGATGGAAATTCCGGAATGTGACGGATTAAGAGATTACATAACAGGAACTATAACAATGGGTGGACCTAAGATAATAGTGGCAGTCATTTACAACCCTCCCCTAAATGACAGAAGACCTAGACAGGAGTTTGATAGGAACAACATGGCAACCATTAATATAATAGAGAGAGCAACTTCAGTTGCCTGCAAGAATGGCTCAAGACACTTAATCATGGGCGATTTCAACCATGGAAAGATAGACTGGGAGAATGGGGACCCACATGGTGGTGCAGATACATGGAGAGCTAAACTCTTGGAAGTGGCAACAAGGAACTTTCTGAGCCAGCATGTCAAGGAACCCACAAAAGTGAGAGGCAATGATGAACCAGCTAGACTCGACTTGATATTCGCCTTGAATGAGGCAGAAATAAGGGAAGTCAAAGTTGAAGCCCCCATAGGAATGAGTGACCACAGTGTGCTGATTTTTGAGTACTTGATGGAGGTAGGGATAACCTATCCAAGGATGGGATCTGAGGGAAAAAGACTAAATTACCGAAGAGGAAAATATGACGAGATGAGGAACTTCCTCAGAGGAATACCATGGGAAACAAATTTAGAGACAAGAATGTGTGGACATGATGGATTTTGTCACCCAGAAATCCCAGGAAGCTGCAGACAGGTTTATTCCCGTCCATAAGGAGAAAAACGAAAAACAACAGAAAAACCCATGGTTCAATCAGGAATGCAAGGTAGCGAAGCAACTGAGCAAAAGAACATGGAGAAACTACAGAAATAACAGAACACCGGAGAGCAGGGGGAGAGACCAGAGCGCCGGAAATGAGTACCTCAGAGTGAGGAGGGAAGCAGAGAGACAGTTTGAAAATGACATAGCGAGTAAAGCCAGANTTCCTACCTTACATATGATCAAAAGTATTCGCAGCCATCATTCAGGCGGCACTGCAATCATTCAGGGAGGCGCTGCCATCATTCAGGGCGGCACTGCAATCATTCAGGGAGGCGCTGCCATCATTCGGGGCGGCACTGCCATCATTCAGGGAGGCGCTGCCATCATTCTGGGCGGCTGCAATCATTCAGGGAGGCGCTGCCATCATTCTGGGCGGCACTGCAATCATTCAGGGAGACGCTGCCTTCATTCAGGGCGGCACTGCAATCATTCAGGGAGACGCTGCCATCATTCTGGGGCACTGCAATCATTCAGGGAGACGCTGCCATCATTCTGGGCGGCACTGCAATCATTCAGGGAGACGCTGCCATCATTCAGGGCGGCACTGCAATCATTCAGGGAGACGCTGCCATCATTCTGGGCGGCACTGCAATCTTCAGGGAGACGCTGCCATCATTCTGGGCGGCACTGCAATCATTCAGGGAGACGCTGCCATCATTCTGGGCGGCACTGCAATCATTCAGGGAGACGCTGCCATCATTCTGGGCGGCACTGCAATCATTCAGGGAGGCGCTGAAACCATTCTGGGCGGCACTGCAATCATTCAGGGAGGCGCTGCCATCATTCTGGGCGGCACTGCAATCATTCAGGGAGGCGCTGCCATCATTCTGGCGGCACTGCAATCATTCAGGGAGGCGCTGCCATCATTCTGGGCGGCACTGCAATCATTCAGGGAGACGCTGCCATCATTCTGGGCGGCACTGCAATCATTCAGGGAGGCGCTGCCATCATTCTGGGCGGCACTGCAATCATTCAGGGAGACGCTGCCATCATTCTGGGCGGCACTGCAATCATTCAGGGAGGCGCTGAAATCATTCTGGGCGGCACTGCAATCATTCAGGGAGGCGCTGCCATCATTCTGGGCGGCACTGCAATCATTCAGGGAGACGCTGCCATCATTCTGGGCGGCACTGCAATCATTCAGGGAGACGCTGCCATCATTCTGGGCGGCACTGCAATCATTCAGGGAGGCGCTGCCATCATTCTGGGCGGCACTGCAATCATTCAGGGAGACGCTGCCATCATTCTGGGCGGCACTGCAATCATTCAGGGAGACGCTGCCATCATTCTGGGCGGCACTGCAATCATTCAGGGAGGCGCTGAAATCATTCTGGGCGGCACTGCAATCATTCAGGGAGGCGCTGCCATCATTCTGGGCGGCACTGCAATCATTCAGGGAGACGCTGCCATCATTCTGGGCGGCACTGCAATCATTCAGGGAGACGCTGCCATCATTCTGGCGGCACTGCAATCATTCAGGGAGGCGCTGCCATCATTCTGGCGGCACTGCAATCATTCAGGGAGACGCTGCCATCATTCTGGGCGGCACTGCAATCATTCAGGGAGGCGCTGCCATCATTCTGGGCGGCACTGCAATCATTCAGGGAGACGCTGCCATCATTCTGGGCGGCACTGCAATCATTCAGGGAGACGCTGCCATCATTCAGGGCGGCGCTGCCATCATTCTGGCGGCACTGCAATCATTCAGGGCGGCGCTACCATCATTCAGGGTGGCGCTGCATCATTCAGGGCGGCGCTGCCATCATTCAGGGCGGTGCTGCCATCATTCAGGGCGGCGCTGCCATCATTCAGGGCGGCGCTGCCATCATTCAGGGCGGCGCTGCCATCATTCAGGGCGGCGCTGCCATCATTCAGGCGGCGCTGCCATCATTCAGGCGGCGCTGCCATCATTCAGGGAGGCGCTGCCATCATTCAGGGCGGCGCTGCCATCATTCAGGGCGGCGCTGCCATCATTCAGGGCGGCGCTGCCATCATTCAGGGCGGCGCTGCCATCATTCAGGGAGGCGCTGCCATCATTCAGGGCGGCGCTGCCATCATTCAGGGCGGCGCTGCCATCATTCAGGGAGGCGCTGCCATCATTCAGGGCGGCGCTGCCATCATTCAGGGAGGCGCTGCCATCATTGAGGGCGGCGCTGCCATCATTCAGGGCGGCGCTACAATCATTCAGGGAGGCGCTGCCATCATTCAGGGCGGCGCTGCCATCATTCAGGGCGGCGCTGCCATCATTCAGGGCGGCGCTGCCATCATTCAGGGAGGCGCTACCATCATTCAGGCGGCGCTGCCATCATTCAGGGCGGCGCTGCCATCATTCAGGGCGGCGCTGCCATCATTCAGGGCGGCGCTACAATCATTCAGGGCGGCGCTACAATCATTCAGGGCGGCGCTACAATCATTCAGGGCGGCGCTACAATCATTCAGGGCGGCGCTACCATCATTCAGGGCGGCGCTACAATCATTCAGGGCGGCGCTGCCATCATTCAGGGAGGCGCTACAATCATTCAGGGCGGCGCTGCCATCATTCAGGGTGGCGCTGCCATCATTCAGGGCGGCGCTGCCATCATTCAGGGCGGCGCTGCCATCATTCAGGACGGCGCTACCATCATTCAGGGGGGCGCTACAATCATTCAGGGCGGCGCTACCATCATTCAGGGCGGCGCTACAATCATTCAGGGCGGCGCTGCCATCATTCAGGGAGGCGCTACAATCATTCAGGGCGGCGCTGCCATCATTCAGGGTGGCGCTGCCATCATTCAGGGCGGCGCTGCCATCATTCAGGGCGGCGCTGCCATCATTCAGGACGGCGCTACCATCATTCAGGGTGGCGCTACAATCATTCAGGGCGGCGCTACCATCATTCAGGGCGGCGCTACAATCATTCAGGGCGGCGCTGCCATCATTCAGGGAGGCGCTACAATCATTCAGGGCGGCGCTACCATCATTCAGGGCGGCGCTACAATCATTCAGGGCGGCGCTACCATCATTCAGGGCGGCGATACCATCATTCAGGGCGGCGCTACAATCATTCAGGGCGGCGCTACCATCATTCAGGGCGGCGCTGCCATCATTCAGGGCGGCGCTGCCATCATTCAGGGCGGCGCTGCCATCATTCAGGGAGGCGCTACCATCATTCAGGGCGGCGCTGCCATCATTCAGGGCGGCGCTGCCATCATTCAGGGCGGCGCTGCCATCATTCAGGGCGGCGCTACAATCATTCAGGGCGGCGCTACAATCATTCAGGGCGGCGCTACAATCATTCAGGGCGGCGCTACAATCATTCAGGGCGGCGCTACCATCATTCAGGGCGGCGCTACAATCATTCAGGGCGGCGCTGCCATCATTCAGGGAGGCGCTACAATCATTCAGGGCGGCGCTGCCATCATTCAGGGTGGCGCTGCCATCATTCAGGGCGGCGCTGCCATCATTCAGGGCGGCGCTGCCATCATTCAGGACGGCGCTACCATCATTCAGGGTGGCGCTACAATCATTCAGGGCGGCGCTACCATCATTCAGGGCGGCGCTACAATCATTCAGGGCGGCGCTGCCATCATTCAGGGAGGCGCTACAATCATTCAGGGCGGCGCTGCCATCATTCAGGGTGGCGCTGCCATCATTCAGGGCGGCGCTGCCATCATTCAGGGCGGCGCTGCCATCATTCAGGACGGCGCTACCATCATTCAGGGTGGCGCTACAATCATTCAGGGCGGCGCTACCATCATTCAGGGCGGCGCTACAATCATTCAGGGCGGCGCTGCCATCATTCAGGGAGGCGCTACAATCATTCAGGGCGGCGCTACCATCATTCAGGGCGGCGCTACAATCATTCAGGGCGGCGCTACCATCATTCAGGGCGGCGATACCATCATTCAGGGCGGCGCTACAATCATTCAGGGCGGCGCTACCATCATTCAGGGCGGCGCTACAATCATTCAGGGCGGCGCTGCCATCATTCAGGGAGGCGCTACAATCATTCAGGGCGGCGCTACCATCATTCAGGGCGGCGCTACAATCATTCAGGGCGGCGCTACCATCATTCAGGGCGGCGCTACAATCATTCAGGGCGGCGCTGCCATCATTCAGGGAGGCGCTACAATCATTCAGGGCGGCGCTACCATCATTCAGGGCGGCGCTACAATCATTCGTGTGATCGACGATTCTGTCAAGTTTGACAGTAACCCCACCTTCGTGGAACACTACAAGTCAACAGTTGGATGCAAGCACATCGAGAAGTCTTCCCAAATACCTAGCGATATATCTAGACGACGAGGGAATTGACAGTGTTGTGAGCTTCAAGTGCTCTGAAGTCGGGTGCTGGGCGTGTGGAGCTTAAGCAGCATCGTCTGGTACGGCTGGTAACTTCACAGTGACTTCGTAGTGGTGAGAGGCAGTTACTCTGGGAGTACAGTGACAAGGACTAATTGGGAAACGTGCGACGACCGCCGAGACGTAGGCTGGCTGCCGTAGTTGGGAGGAAAGTTGACGGCCAGGAGACCGACTTCAACCCTGCGACGTACTGTAGAGGAAGGAGCACGGACCTGCTGTGTACAGAAGCGGCGAGACGCGACATCCTAAGGCGTGGGGCATGTGTTTCTGGATGGTGAACGAGGCGAGAGCCTGGACCAGGAGCTACAACCCAACTGTCATCCTAGGATAGGTGAAGTAGGTGTTTACAGTTACCCTCCCATTTCCCCTTTAGTTAGCTATATATATTCTTGTCAGGATATTTTATATGTCGTGAGCAAGTCTCACTTGAGTTTAAGTCACAGAGAGCACAGTATGTGGTGAGCCTGCCCAGAGCGCTCACAGTATCAGTTTACATATATATCTATGTGTGGGTGTGTGCAAGCACCAAGATTCATCAGAGAATTTACTGTGACTATTATTAATCTCCTGTGAGTATTATTGTTATATATATTGGTAGTAAACCAGATATTGGTGTATTGATCTCTTTAATCTATTGATATAAATGCCTGTGGATTGATCTCTATAATCTATTGATATAAATGCCTGTGGATTGATCTCTATAATCTGTTGATATAAGTGCCCGTGTGTTGATCTCTATAATCTATCGATATAAATGCCTGTGTATTGATCTCTATAATCTATTAATATAAATGCCTGTGTATTGATCTTCATGATGTATATATATATATGCCGGAAATTTGATTACTGATTTATATATGACATGACTGTGTACTGAATAATATCATATACGTGAAGTGATTGCCAGTGATATCTCTGTGAGAGAAAGTATAGATATAAAGAAAAGTTCAGTGATCAAGTGAGAGCATTCACAGTAAATATTATTAAGAATAGAGTAATCTTTTGGTACGGTGAAAAGCCACTGTGAGAGTATTGTGAATAAGATGTTGATCGTGAGGCCAGTGAAATCATAAGTAAACCATGTGAACGTTGAATAGTGTTTTGGAAAAAGTTAAATAAACGGGGATCGTGACAATTAGAAAACAAGTACTAGTCTGTTCCCACGATCGCGAGGGTCCCGGTCAGCTGACATTCTGACAGGTGACACGTGCCGATGTTACCATATCGGTGCGCTCTAGAATATTATGCTATGAATGGAGCAATTGTCATATGTTATTCCTGATACATTGATGCATATATATTTCTCGTTGTCTTTTAAGTAAAAAAAAAAAAAAAACTCTTTGGTGTTTGATATCATCCCCTCCATTTATCTTGTGACCGTGTAATGATGTAAAGTAGAGTGACCTGCCTGATACTATATCACTGGAATTTGCTCTTGCCACAATTACACCTGACCACTGCAGTGTTACTGGACATCTAAAAACCAGTTGGCGACCTTGAAGGCTGTGTAAGAGTTCGGTGTCGGGGCGGGCCACAGATTGAGGGAACGATCTGTGCCCCCACTCATCTTACAATATAAAGGCCGGTTGTGAGACCGACTGGGGTTACTCTCCGAGGCCAGCAGTGGAGCCTAGAGGATCGAGGGAAGACCCGCCGAACGACGGTGAGTAAGGGTTATTCTAGGAGCAACCACCTGGAAAGGAGATCCAGTCTACTGTTGCTTTAACCCTTCTCTAACGAGAACACCGTGAAACCCCGACAATATATATATATATATATATATATATATATATATATATATATATATATATTATATATATATATATATATATATATATATATATATATATATATATATCACTTAGAACTCTTTGACCCGGCCAGGATTCGAACCCATGCCGTCCAGGATCACCCCTAAACGTACACAGTACCGTGACCACCGCACCAATGATCGTCTATCATTGGTGCGGTGGTCACGGTACTGTGTACGTTTAGGGGTGATCCTGGACGGCATGGGTTCGAATCCTGGCCGGGTCAAAGAGTTCTTAGTGATATATATATATATATATATATATATATATATATATATATATATATATATATATATATATATATAAAAGAAAGTTGGTTTCATTGGCTCCCAGTGCCACGTCGCTGACGGTGACCAATCTGGCGCCACTGACGTCACACAGTTTTGGCGGGAGAACAGACTCGCCCGCGCCATATTGGCTCCCTAAAGGGCCTATCCCACAGGCCAAAATACTACATTTTCGCAAATTTCTCGGCTCTTCGAGAATACTACTCTCTCCCACATATGTTCAATTGATGCCTGCAATGTAGAGAACGCTCGGGAATAGTGGACATGACTCTTACAGCAGGCGTGGGAGAATTAAAAGGGGGGGAACACCGTCACAATATATATATATATATTGTGACGAAAATCTCTTTCAAGAGAGATTGAGCCTGCTCTTCCCTACATAAAGTTGCTTACACATCTACAAGAATTGGATGCTACATTCAAGATACGTCTACCAGTAGCGCAAAACGTACCCTGAACCCCCTACTCCACTCCCTCCACGCCGGCTCGCCACCCGTCATCAACCAGCAAACGACCCTTCCCAGTCTGCCTGCTCCTGATTGGTGACTCACCGCCTACACACCTGCACATGCACCTCAGCGCCATCTACTTGAGTCGATGTCTGCGCCTGATCCAGCCAACATAGTCAGAATATTCTTGTGCTCTTAGCTGTGAACAACGAACTGATACACGTCCTGTTTATCGGTGGAGGTTCTAAGCTGGCGCTCATATTCTCAGCACCTCTTAATTGTCATTTTGCATTTATATTAATGTAGAGTAACTTCATCACTATTATTCATTTATGTTATATTGTTTTGACTTGTTTGTTTGCACTGTACATAGCCAAGGGATTGTCTTTATTTTTGTTTTGTTTTCTATAATAATTAAAGTTTCATTGTTCATACTTTGTGTTTTGCGTGTCTTCCCTTACTTTTACCACAGACAACAGCCAAGCAGTCTCTTTTTTTTCGTAAATGTGACAGGCATTGACACCAGCCATTAGGAAGACTGCCGAACATCCATACTCCTACATTTTCCCGTCACAATATATATATATATATATATATATATATATATATATATATATATAATATATATATATATATATATATATATATATATATATATATATATATATTTTGTGACGATAATCTCTTTCAAGAGAGATTGAGCCTGCTCTTCCCTATCTCAGTCACGTCAATTATACAAGTACAAGATGCTACATTGAAGATACGTCCACCAGTAGCACAAAACGTTTTGACCAGGAAGCCAAACATACCCTGCAAACCCCCTTCAACCCCCCCCCCCCCCCTTCAAGCCGGCTCGCCACCCGTCTTCAACGAGCTAACTACCCATTTTCTGCCTGCCTGCTCTTGATTGGCGAGTCGCCGACAGCACACTTTCACCTGCACTCACGCCATCTACCTGAGTCGACGTCTGGACCAGCTCAAGCCGTCATCTTCAGAATATCCTTGTGCCAGTGAACAAGGTGCCAGGGAAAGAGAAGCTGCAATGAAGGAACGAGAGGCCGCCCTGGCAAAAGAAGCAGCTGCCATGAAGAAGGAAGAACAAGAACGTGAGATGGCCCTATTCAAAGAGCGTGAGCGAGTACAGCTTGAAGCAAAACAACGCCACCTGGAGATACAACGCGAGCATGACAAACAGCAAGCGGCTATGGCCATAGAATGTCGTCAAAAAGAACTCACGTTGGAAACTACACACCACGCTCAGCGCCAACAAGCTACCGCTAGTCTTCCTGTAAGTTTCAATGTTTCCTATGCAAGTAAGTTAATGCTACCATTCGTAGAGACAGAGATCGACGTCTTTTTTACCACCTTTGAGATCCTAGCTAATCAACTTAGCTGGCCTGCTGATCAATGGGCTACCCTTCTCAGAGTGCATCTTACAGGTAGAGCTGCAGTTACTCTCAGTGCCTTAGCGTCTGAGAATGACTACCAGACCCTGAAGCAAGCAGTGTTGGACGGCTACCTTCTCTCCACCGAAAGCTACAGACGAAAATTCCGTGATCATCTTAAGGCAAGTACCACCACCTTTCTAGAATTTGCTAATACCAAAAGGAGATATTTTATGAAATGGCTGGAAGCAGCACATGTCTCTACCTTTGCAGAACTCGTCAAACTCATGCTAGTTGAAGAATTCTTGAGGCGTGTACCTCCTCCGGTTCGTTTATATTTAGCAGATAAAGAAGAGACCGACTACATAAAATGTGCGAAGTCGGCTGACACTTACAGCCTCATCCACCGGCTGACACCAGAACCAACTTCCAGTAAGAAGTCTTGGTACAGTTACGAGAAAGTGAGTACAGATCAAGCTAGCTCTCAATTGTACTGTAAGTATTGTAGACTCTATGGACATACCATAGATAAATGTGGTAAGTCTCAATACAAAGGTAATACTGAATCCACTAAACCCAAACAGACTCCTCCTAAGTCTGGTAAGCCTGTGATGAATGTTGGTGTTCATGTTAATGATCTTTCTCTCTTCAGTAAACACCTGTATCCTGGAACTGTCTCTACCAACGGTTCAGATTCGGAGGGACGTTTCAAATTGAAGATCTTGAGGGACACAGCGGCTCTTCAATCAATAATATTGAAATCAGCTGTGCCCAATATCGCCTACACCGGGGAAACCGTTTTCATCACTGACCTCACTGCTACCACTCCGTATCCACTCGCCAGAGTCCACCTGGATTGTCCCTTCGTGACCGGTGAAGTCAAAGTCGCCATCAGGGAAAAGCCTTTTCCCATGCCTGGAGTGTAACTTCTCCTGGGCAACGACTTGGCAGAAGACCTGCAACCGACCAACCTGATCGTCATGGACAAACACCAGGTGTGTACCTCTGTAATGGATAATCCCCTCTTTGAGTATGTTCCAGCAAAGGTTCAAGAGAGTGATAAGTTTCTCCTCCGGTTTTGGTGACCACCCGTGCACAAGCTGCACGACCACAACCAGCTGACTCTACTGCTACCGCTGTCCCTCAAGACCCTCAGAAATTACCCCCGAATCTTACCACGTTGGAGTTCCGTAAGTTACAGGGGGAAGATCTTGCATTAACACCATTATTCTTCTAGGCTGAGACTCAACCTGACAGTATTCCTGGGTTCTTCCTAGAGAACGAGTTTCTCTACCGCAGATACAGACCCAGAAACTGAAGGAGGATGACGATTGGGCCAATGTCGAACAACTAGTGTTTCCCACCAGCCTGCTGCCCACTATTCTACACCTGGCCCACGAAGCACTTTCACATTACGGTTTTAACAAAACCTACCACGGAATTCGACAAGACTACTACTGGCCAAGTATGGTTAACGACGTCAAACAGTGTCATGTATGTCAGATGGCAGGTAAACCTAACATCACTATCCCCAGAGCACCATTGACACCCATCCAGGTGCCTGCGGAACCTTTCCACAGACTCACCATAGACTGTGTTGGTCCTTTACCCCGGACCAGTTCTGGCAACGCCTATATAGTAACCATCCTATGTCCTACCACCAGATTCCCCATAGCAGTTCCTGTAAAGAACATTACGGCTGCTACTGTGGTGAAACACTTATTGAAGATCTTCACCCAGTATGGATTTTCCAGGGAGGTTCAGAGTGACTGTGGCACCAACTTCACCAGTGATCTCTTCAAGAAGACACTGGAAGAGTTCAACATCACACAGGTATTGTCCAACCCCTATCATCCTGCTTCACAGGGTTCTCTTGAGCGTAGTCATCAGACTATCAAAGCACTCCTAAAGAAATTTTGCAATGAGACCTCGAAGCATTGGGATAAACAACTTGACCTCATTATGTGTATCTTCAGAAGTCTTCCCAATGAGTCTCTAGGAGTATCTCCTTATGAGATGCTCTACGGACGTAAGTGCCGTACTCCTCTCAAAGCTTTTAAAGACTCTCTACGTGATGCCACCTTCAGTGAGCATCAGAATGTGCCCCAGTTTCTTCAAAACCTACAACACATTCTAGAGAGGGTACATAACTTTGCTAAGGACAATCTATTGAAAGCCCAGGAGAGGATGAAGACTCATTACGACCAAAACAGCAAAGTAAGGAAATTTAAACCAGGAGACTTCGTATTGGCCTATTTTCCTATCCCAGGTTCTCCCTTGCAAAACAGGTTTTCAGGACCCTACCGCATCAAGGAGTGCAGAAACAACCGCAACTACGTTCTTGAGACTCCAGATAGGCGGCGGAAGACCCAGTTGTGCCACGTCAACCTCCTGAAGCTTTATAACGGTACTCCTTCCACTGTGTTGATAACATACTCTTCCTTTAAAATTCCATACCTCCACAGTGAGACCTTCCCTGCTTCTTCGCCCGAAAGCACTGACACTGAGTCAGTGCCTTCCAACTCGGAAATCCTAACTGATCTTCATAATTATTTTCAGGACAATAATGGTGCTCCTTTGCCATGTTCTAGTCCCATTCTCGCCTCGCCAGATATCACGAAGCCTTTCCTCCTCCATGTCGACGCCAGTGGTATCGGCATCGGGGGTCATCCTGATGCAACAACGAGGCGAGGAGGTTCTACAACACTATCGAGAAGGAGCTACTCTCCATCGTCCTGAATTTACAGCACTTCGCCCCATACCTACAAAGTGCCCGGTCTACCACCATCTACTCGGACCACAATCTTCTACGCTTCCTGCAGCAAGCCCAATTCAACAGTCAACGTCTTCTACGATGGGTTTGATATCTGCAGAATTTAAATCTGGAAATCTCTACATCAAGGGGTCTGACAACATCATATCAGACGCCCCCTCCAGAGTCTATGAGGTAGAGGCTGCTCCACCTACCACTCGACCTCCTGAAGACGTAACTTCACCGGAACCGCAGGCTTCGGGGGAGAGTTGTGACGATAATCTCTTTCAAGAGAGATTGAGCCTGCTCTTCCCTATCTCAGTCATGTCAATTATACAAGTACAAGATGCTACATTCAAGATACGTCCACCAGTAGCACAAAACGTTTTGTGCCAGGAAGAAAAACCTACCCTGCAAACCCCCTTCACCCCCCTTCAAGCCAGCTCGCCACCCATCTTCAACGAGCTAACTACCCATTCTCCGCCTGCCTGCTCCTGATTGGCGAGCCGCCAACAGCACACTTGCACCTGCACTCACGCCATCTACCTGAGTCGACGTCTGGGCCAGCTCAAGCCGTCATCTTCAGAATATCCTTGTGCCAGTGAACAACTAGCTGATACTGCTGTATCAGCTGGATGTCTCGCAGCTAGCGCCATATTCTCAGCACCTGATTTTATTGTACTGTAATTTATTATTATTGTCGAGTAATTTCATGCATATTAACTTTTTGTTCTATTATTTTTTGACTTGTTTAAATTTCACTATAATTAAGCCAAGGGATTGTCTTTGTTCATATTTTGTTTTCTAAAGTAATTAAAGTTTTATTGTTTATACTTTGAGTTTTGCATGTCCTCCCTTAATTTACCACAGACAACAGGCAAGCAGTCTCTTTTTTTTGTAAGTGTGACCAGGCATTGACACCTGCCATTGGAGGACTGCCGAACATCAACACTCCAACACTTTACCGTCACAAAGCCGTTACTGAACTTATGACAACAAACTAAACTGAACTAATACAACATTGGCTCTTATACCTGCATTTGGACCAATACATCATTATACCTACATCAAGAAGTCAACACCAGTAATCAACAGCCAATTAACGCACAACTATATTCTACCCACTTCAAGACTCCGCTCCAATATAGAAACATCAAGAAATATGGGCCAATAGGCCTTCTGCAGTTCTATCTTTACCCACTTCTATCTATACCATTGTTTTGTACCCCACTATTCTGTACCCCGTATTGTATATCATCACCTCACCCAAATGCAGGTATAAGAGCCAATGTTGTTTCAGTTCAGTTCAGTTTGTTGTCATAAGTTCAGTCATAAGTTGTGTGTGGATAAACTAAAGTCTTTGAAAATGTAATAAGTTTTACGAAACGTGCTCAAGTGTCGCGTCAGACTAGAAATAAAAATGAATTTTGGAGAATTGATTTTCATTTACCGTCACCAGTAAAAAGAAACATAAGGAAAATCAAGAAAATTCGTGTTAGAATTATTAATCTCACTTTTTCGGTCATATTTAATAATATATGTCTACAGGAAAGACTGCTACCAAATATACTAACATATATATATATATATATATATATATATATATATATATATATATATATATATATATATATATATATATATATGTCGTACCTAGTAGCCAGAACGCACTTCTCGGCCTACTATGCAAGGCCCGATTTGCCTAATAAGCCAAGTTTTCTGAATTAATATATTTTCTCAAATTTTTTTCTTATGAAATGATAAAGCTACCCATTTCATTATGTATGAGGTCAATTTTTTTTATTGGAGTTAAAATTAACGTAGATATATGACCGAACCTAACCAACCCTACCTAACCTAACCTAACCTATCTTTATAGGTTAGGTTAGGTTAGGTAGCCGAAAAAGTTAGGTTAGGTTAGGTTAGGTAGGTTAGGTAGTCGAAAAACAATTAATTCATGAAAACTTGGCTTATTAGGCAAATCGGGCCTTGCATAGTAGGCTGAGAAGTGCGTTCTGGCTACTAGGTACGACAATATATATATATATATATATATATATATATATATATAATATATATATATATATATATAATATATATATATATAATATATATATAGAAAATCGGGCCTTGCATAGTAGGGTAGGCTGAGAAGTGCGTTCTGGCTACTAGGTACGACATATATATATATATATATATATATATATATATATATATATATATATATATATATATATAGGCTGAGAAGTGCGTTCTGGCTACTAGGTACGACACATATATATATATATATATATATATATATATATATTATATATATATATATATATATATATATATATATATATATATATATATATATATATGTCGTACCTAGTAGCCAGAACGCACTTCTCAGC
>WNGS01157934.1:0-14042 GCA_020271785.1 Procambarus virginalis
CAAAGCAAAAAACACATTTGTATTTCGTTGCGCCTCTGTTGGGGACGCAAACCTTTTCCCAACGTCAGGACTGCTCACCTGCAAGTACATAAGACGTGAACCCTAGTCGGGTGACGCTGGAGTCTGTAATGAAGCGCATCCGGAGGAATCTTCCGGAGGAGGCGACATGTGCGGGAGACTGATCACGACGACACAAGGTGTGGGTCAGGTTCCAGTTGGTCGTCCCTTCCAAACCTGCCGGAGGGAGTTGAGATATCAGCTGATCAGAAAATCAACAACGTCAGCTGATCAGAAAATCAACAACATCAGCTGATCAGATCAGATCAAAATCAACACATCAGCTGATCAGCTGATCAGGGAATCAACATTAGCTGATCAGATAATCAACATCATCCATTTATTAAGGATCATATCATCTGCTCAATCAACATGAGTAGCCGACACGCACTCTATTTCTTGCCCACATACAGTGTAATATACACTCAGCTTACCGTTCACGCACTCAACGTGCCAAACACGCACTCAGCTTGCCACACACGCAGTCAACTTACCAACGCATACACAGTGACACGCACAAGCAAGATTAGTAACAATACTCTGCTCCTAAGCTTCGATGGAAATAGTGGCAGGTAAGATATGGCTGGCATCGTATGGAATCACCATACAATGATAATCAGCAGGGAACCAACATATGACAGCATTCAGCAGTGAACCAACATAGGATAGCATTCAGCAGGGCAAGTAGCAGTGGTGACATTCCGCAGAATACAGTACCGTCGTAGACCTCAAGCCGATCGTAAATGCAGGACGAAGATTCCTCTAGCTCGAGAAAGATGTCCATCAGGATCCTCTTGTGAGGCAGCGCCTGGATGATCCACTCACAGTTGAGATTGTTGGTGTAGCCAGGGTACCCAGGGTTATGGAACACATTATAGGTCTCGTTCAGAGTCATCACGAAGCTGCAGTTGTTGCTCTCGTCTCCTGCAGAAAAGTTTATAGAGTAAGCAAGAGGAGTAATTTGAGTAAAGTTCGTGATGCCAAATATTATATTCTATAAAGTAAGCGAAGTAACTTTTATACAAAAGTTCGCACTTGTGTGCCGGTTTTATTTCGACAGGTGTCTCTCCACAACAATATTAATGATAAAGCAGGTAATCATGTTCATATACACACACAATATTCAAACTATACAAAATACAGCTGACTTTAAATCGAATCAAAACGGAAAGAAACAAGAGGCAGCACAATAATAAAATGAATTTATCAAAAGCCAGCATTAGTAATAATATATACCAATCTTTAAAATGCACATGCATTAGACATTTCCAAGTGATAATAAAAATAATAATTAATAATAATAATAGTAATATTGATATTAAGCATTCACGTACAAAAGGTTACACAGACTGTTTCACAGTGGACGATCCCAAAGAAATTAAAAACAAAATACGCACATGAAAATGCCAAAACACACGCAGCCATTCATTTGATTTCATGGGAACGTCAACGACAACGTTACTGAATTTAAGATGTCGAGATCCTGTGATTATAACAGACTGTAAGTCTAGTTTTGCCAACGAAAGTAAGGCAAGGTTAAGGTTAGGTTACGCAAAACCCTCTTTCGAAATATATATTTTAGAATTTATGAAACATAAGAATCGCACCTAGCGGAGTCTGGCCTGGGGTGCCTCTGGTGTCGACAGCCTCGTAGCGGAAACGGAACTTGGAGCCCTCGTGACGATGATGGGCGTTCAGGCGGACTGCCACCGTCCGCCTGGTGGATACTACGGGAGCAGACGGCACCTGGTACCCACAGAACGTTCCAAGTAACCTGCCTCCTTCAACCGAGCGTCCGTCGTAAATCTGACACAAGGACAGAGTTGTGGACGTGGTGGGATGGGAGTTATGGAGTTAACCTAAACGTGGAGTTTAGGTTAACTCCATGTCTACTGTGCAATTACTATTGTGTGTCACGGTGTCATTGGGTCATTGTTATGGTGTGTTACCTTATGCATTTACTGTTTTTCAGTGTTACCTTATCATTGAAGAGCTTAATCTGTGACTCTCACTGCAAAATTAATTTATTATTTTACTGTTGAATTATATCACAATGAAGATAATAAATTTATACAACTATTACAGTGAAACAATAAGGCTATACAAATGTACTTTCTGCTTAATTAAATTTTTCTGTAGCGACATCAAACTATCACAGCACTTCTAACACTAATTCTGAAACCTCATGTTTTCCTAACCTACAAGTAATAATACTTATTATAACAATAATGACAAAATTAATGGTTATTACACCAACAATAATTAAAATCATAAATAATAAGAAAACTTAGGAGGTACGTCATTAAAGCATAACCATTCCAGTAATCATCACATAAGAAATTACTATTACAATTACGAAACACTAAGTCACACCTGGACAATAGCACAATCACTACGAATCGGTCAATAACTATCACAACCAACAAGTACCACAATCACTTCCAGACAACCAATAACCACCACCCTCAACCAACAATTACTACCAACCACTAGAGAGGCGAAGCACTCTTCCACGACAGGGCTGCCCTCTATTGCCATGTCGAGGAGGGTGATGGAGACGTATTTGTATCGTGGAACTGTGATGGTCCAAGTGATGTCATCGCGGCCCATGTAGGTGTGGGGGTAGAGTGGAGACACCACTTCCCCGCTCGTCCCATAGATGTCACTCCCATGCACTGTAACAGTGAGTGGTATATATTTAATGCTTTGTGATATATAATATTTTAACTATTAAAGAAAATAAAAAGCTTTGACTTAATGTACTGAAAACTTCTTATAATTTCTACATTCTTATGTAAATTGATATTTTCTGCTCAAAATATATTTTTATATAGACTAATATCAAAAACAGTTATTATGCAGTAAAGATTTTTTTGGGTATTAACTAGATAATGTAAGTAAATAGTTGTAAAATAATTTGTTGTCATTTCGCAATTTTCTTATTATTTGGTGTATTTTGCTGTTTATATTAATCTGCCTGATTGAATGTCCCTTCATGCATTTTCTCTGACTGTCCTCTCATCATCTCTCAGGCCAACCCGTCCTCTTAAAAATAACGTCGCTTTTGGCTCGTATACGCGCTATGGCCAAAAATGGACGTAATTTGAAATGAAATCGACTCACGAAAGTGACTTACTGTCCCATTTTCATTTTGAGTCGTCCGGCTTACTCGGAAAGGTTAGGAGAGGAAACTTTCATTAACGTTTTTAATAACGTATTGAAACTGAGAATTTCCTGCCCATCTAACCTATCAGACTACCCTTGACTAACTGTTGTTAAAAAAACTATTTATTTACATTTTTTTCATTTTCAAATTACGTCCACTTTCGGCCATACAGGCAAACGGCCACAAGCTACGTTATTTTTAAGAGGACAGGTTGCAGCCTGCTGTTCCCCTCTATCTCTGTTCGTCCATTCCCCCTTTGTCGATCTGTCCGTTTTCTCTGTCTGTATCTGTCAGTTTTATTTTTCTGTCTGTTTTCCCCTCTATGTCTATCTGTTTCCCGTTTCTCTCTCTGTCCACTATCCCTCCCAATGCTGGTGCCCCCTCCCCCCTCATATTATTCCTCAAGTTCACCTCCCTGAACACAGTTTTCTGTTACACTTACAAAGACTGTAATCCGCTAGGAAGCCTCGCGCTCCGATCCCAGACTCATCGGAATGGAATTTGATCCAGGGCGTCCATGGCGATGACCGCGGCTGGGATCTGGGAGTTGGACGAGGAACAGTTGTGGGGAGCAGGGGGCCGGCTGCGGTTCTCTCGTGCACCTCGACGTAGTCCAAGTTGCAGCCGGCGATTCTTCAATGTCAAACTCAATGAGTTTGAGGCTCCACCCGGTTTCCTGTGTTGGGGAAGGAGAGACAGTTAATCAGTAACACGATCAACAACGCTCGGAATATTAAGTTCCTTTCTCATATTAAGTATCTTTGTGGTACGAGGGCACCCAAGGATTATCCCAGGATTATTATATCATCAAGGCTTCGTTCTGCAATTTTTCAAGCCCTCCAAGCTTTCTTCATGCATCAAAACAAGCAGAGGTGCAGCATAATCCACTAAAGATCTGATGTATGCAAGGTACATCATTTTGACAATTCTGACATTGGCACCATAGCCTGAGTGATAACCTGCAACAGCCTTGAGAACTCGGAGCCTCTCTTTATACTGACGACAGAGTATGAATACAACAGGACCATACAGTGGCACCTCAAGGCCAAGGTATTTGAATCTGTTTACATAGTCAAGCTGGGAGCCATCAGACAGTTGCATCTTGCGAACAGTTCCTCCCTGCCTGGGTGGGCGCCGATTTAGTATCTTTGTTTTCTCTGCTGAGATAATTAAACCTAGGTTCTGACATGAGTCTAATACAGAGTTAAGAGTGTTCTGCATGATAGCATACCCAGTGGTGTGTAACATTATATCATCAGCATACCCAGTGGTGTGTATCTATATCATCATCATACCCAGTTGTGTGTATCATTATATCATCAGCATACCCAGTTGTGTGTATCATATATCATCAGCATACCCAGTGGTGTGTATCATTATATCATCGGCATACCCAGTGGTGTGTATAACTATATCATCAGCATACCCAGTGGTGTGTATCATTATATCATCAGCATACCCAGTGGTGTGTATCATTATATCATCAGCATACCCAGTGGTGTGTATCATTATATCATCAGCATACCCAGTGGTGTGTATCATTATATCATCAGCATAGCTATAATGATGTGGACGTTGGGTTTGCTCGGTACAGAGTTTAACAGCGTGTTTATTAAGATATTAAATAAGGTAGGACTGAGGACACCTTCCTGTGAGGTACCTAGTTCGAAGTCTCTTGTTATCATTAATAACTTTGTTGTATTTGTGCCTAGCTTCATACACGTGCATGTTACAGTATGTCTTAAAGACTTGAGAGCAATTAAGGATGATAAAGAGTCACAATTAATGTATAAGTTTAGAGACTTGTACACATTTCAGTGCAAGAAGCAAGGAAAATAGTTCGGATTGAAGGGGGGTAGAGGCCCAGTTGTTTATACGGACTTCCCACTCATAATATAAGCTTTTGATACAGTGCCACATAAAAGACTGATTAAAAAGATAGAGGGTTCACTATATTGTGGATTCTATATTAAGCTGAATTAGGGCATGGCTATACCAAAGGAAACAAAGATTTAGAATCAATGGAGTTAAGTCGCAACACATGGTTTTACACATGGCCGTTCATGTTTAACAAATTTACTCTCTTTTTATTCCAGCATAGTTGAGGCAGTTGATAGTGGTAAGGATTGTGATGTTGTGTTTCTTGACTTTAGCAAAGCTTTTGATACAGTGCCACATGAAACAATGTTGACCTTCAATAAAGACATTCTGGAGGGCTTCTGTGCAAGAGTTAGGATGAGCTAGCCTTAGCATTTTTATACCAATTTGACAGTTAATTTCAGTAACACGATAAACAACGCTCGGAATATTAAGTTCCTTCCTCATGTTAAGTATCTTTGTGGTACGAGGGGCATCCAAAGATTATCTTCAAGGCTTCGTTCTGCAAGTTTTCAAGCCCTTTAAGCTTTCTTTCAGTCATCAAGGCAAGCAGAGGTGCAGCATAATCCACTAAAGATCTGAAGTATACAAGGTACATCATTTTGACAATTGTGACATTGGCACGATAGCCTGAGTGATAACCTGCAACATCTCCAAGAGGGCTTATGGAGCCTCTCATTATACTGACGACCGAGTTTGAATATAAAAGGACAATACAAGGCAAATTTTAAGGTATTTGAATCTGTTAACATAGTCAAGCTGGGAGCCATCAGACAGTTGCATCTTGTGAACAGCTCCTCCTTGCCTGGGTGGACACCCGTTTAGTATCTTTGTTTCCTCTGCTGAGATATGACTAAACCGAAGCCCTGACATGAGACTAATACAGAGTTAAGAGTGTTCTGCATGTTAGCATAACAAGTAGTGTGTATCATTATATCATCAGCATACCCAGTAGTGTGTATCATTATATCATCATGTATGATGATACATGATACAAGGAGGTTTAAATTGATCGATCGAACGATCTAAATTGGGTACTGAAATATGGTCAAAAGATTGGCAGATGCCGTTTAATACTGACAAATGTAAGGTTTAAAGGATAGGTAATGACGATAGATCGAGTTACAAGATATAAGTGAGATGCATGCATGGTGCTGAGATTGTGAAGTCGAATTATAAAAGGGATCTGGGAGTTATGATTAGTAAGAATTTAAAAAAAATCAATGAATAAATGTTCGTAATAAGGCAAAGAGAACACTGGGATTTATGTATTGAAACATTAGTAATAATTAAGATATCGGTTCATTGTTCTTCAGACATATCTTGCTCTGGGTAGGCTCCATTTAGATATATATATGCACTTCACTTTTGGTCACAGTATATCCACAGCATGGATATAAATATACTAGAATGCGTCCAGCGGAGGATAACAAAGTTAATACCCCAAAATAGAAACCTGTCACATGAAGAAAGATTGTCAAAGCTTAAATTACATTCTCAAGAAAGACAAAGAATTATAGCTAGGTGACATGTGGTTTATGTTTTTGTTGATTTGTTTCTATATTTTCATAAATAAAGCATGCTTACTGTCTTATTCCAAGTTTTACGACAATTTTACAAGGTTTAAAATATAAAGCTCAATATTTTTCAGCTTTTTTATACAGGAATTATACGTTAATATAACATTATAATAACGTAACGATGTCGTGTAAATAACGTTATATTGACGACATATAAATGTTATATTTATGTTATAAGAACGTAAATTGGATAGGTTTAGATAGAGTAACAAAAAAAACGAAATGTTGATTGAAAATTGTTTATTTTTATATATAAAGCATGAAAACATTATAATTCCATAGCATTTACTATTATTTTTAAATTTTTACATAAATCTTAAAAAACTGTGTCTCAAGAATACATGTTTTTAGTTATATCTAGTGGTTTTAAGAACGTCAGAAATACGTATTTATGTCAAATGTTAGAGTATTACCTTTGTGGCACCATTTAAAAACGTTCACAAACGTTCTGTGTTTGCTGGGCGGGAGCATCCCAGACACTGCCTTAATCGACTGAGCTATGACAGGGTAAAAGGGTTGAAACCCTTTCAACCCTTTGAAAGGGGGGTTTGTGTAAAAGCCTGGTTTGTGCCTCAGAGAGGCTACGGGATCCAGTAAGTTCAGTAGAACTTCGGTTTCAACCCTTTTACCCTGTCATAGCTCAGTCGATTAACCCTTCAATTGCACATCGCATCATATGATGCGTTGACCGACTTGCAGAAAATTGCGCATCGCATCATATGATGCGTTGGAGTACTACGCAAGATTTAAACGGCCCGCGGATACACGGGGTTCACCACACCTTCATCAGGGCTCTTGTAAACAGAGGCTATTTTTAAAAAAAATCGTGGGCCAAACTCCCGGGTGTTAGGGGCCTCAGTATCGAGTAAGCTACCAAGCCTGACGCACGCAGCATGAGCTCACAGCACTGCTGTTCAGCTTGTGACCACAGCATCGCCTAAAAATGCCATAATATACTTGTTCGTGCTATTATGTAGCGATATTATTATTACAGAAGACCCCTGACTGTGATAAAACTGACCATGGGTCTGATAATAAGAGGATTGTGATGATATTTAGCGCTGTGCTCCATGGAGGGAGGAGTAATGCTGTGGGAGGGAGGGTGGTGGCGTTGTTATCTGACTGTGTGTGGCCACCTTTTATTGACTGCACTCACCATACCAGCTTAGTGGTTTGTTATGGTGAACACAAATGTAGATACTTATATATAACGTGTGTATAGAGAGTATAAACAGCAAGAGTAGGAGGTTGGGGGCCGCCATTTTGGTGAGAGGAGCGTCGTCTGCAGGAATTATCGTGTTGTTTACTGGTGACCACGTCTTTGGGCACCATACCAGTTTACTTGTACTAGTTTGGTGAATAAAACCGGTAGATATTTATATATAATGTGTGTATATAGCGTAATAACACCACAAGCAGTATTGTTGGAGGAGAAATATTAGTGCATCTGGCCTTGAGGGCGGCAGCCATCAGCTGACTGTGAGGTTGAGTTGACCCTGAGCAGCCGTGGAGTGCGGACGTGTCCCTCCGTGACTGCTGGGGTAGTTAGCTGTTTGGTCGCCAGGTGGCGGGGCGTTGCTGCCCCTCACCCCCCTCCAGTGTTGTTGCCTGGCCGGCTGAGTGCGGACGTGGCAGGTGTTGGGATTACCATGGGCGGTCCTCTTCCGTCGATTAAGCGCGTGAACTCCGTGGGCCTGGAGTTCTCTGGGCGTGCTGGATATCCGGAGGTAGCAGTAGTTCTGTGCGACTTGCTGCATGTCCCTGTGCTGGACGTCGACGGAATTGAGCTTGTGACTGCTCATCGTGTTGTCATCAAGCTGGTGACGGAGGAAGTGTACCGTGACTTCCTCAGTCGTTACGAGGGACGCTCGTTGTCGTTGCCGGGGGGTGCCGGCTCCGTCTCCATATCAGACCGGAGTGGTGCGCTGACCTATGTCAGTGTGCATGGGGCGCCCCTGGAGTTTCCCGAGGATCTTCTGCGGCGTTACTTCCAGCGGTTTGGGCCGGTCGTCAGTGTGAGGGTCAACACGATATCCTCTGGGAGGTATGCCGGGAGGCGGACGAACATTCGCACGTTGGGGATGCGCCTGCGGTCGGATATTCCATCTTCGGTCCGGCTTCTGGGGTACTACATCCGGGTGTACTATGCCCGACAGCCTCGGACCTGTTTCCGGTGTGGCTTGATGGGGCATCAGGCTGCCGGGTGCGAGGCGGCTCCGGTTGCCCCTGTTAACCTCTTTCGGGAAGAAGATTTCCCTCCGCTTCCCCTGGACGAGGACTCCAGGGTTGCGGAGACCGACCAGCTCGTTGATGCGGCTCCCCCGGCGTCCCCTGACGTTCCCCCGGATGTCGCCGGCCTTCCTCCGGCTGTTGCGGTGCTATCGGTGGATCCTCCTGCTCCTTATGCTGAGCCCTCCTCACCGCCTGTTCACCTGTCTTCAGATGCTGCGCCTGGCCCTGCCTCATCGCCTCGGATCCCGGCTGTGCTGGGTGCTGAAGTGGCTGTGGGGTCCCCGGTTGTGTGTGGTCCGGTTCCCCCTGCGGTTGAGGCTGCTGCAGTCATGAGACGGGCGTTGGTCCGCGCGGCTTGTGATGTCCGTGGTTCTGGGTCCGCCTCCGGCTCTGAGGATGTGCGCCCGGTGCCCAAGCGGTCCAGGCGTTCGTCTAATGCATGGGCTGATGTGGAGGATTTCGACGCCGATGGGTTTTCGGGAGTAGAGGTGGTGGACGCTGACATCCATGTACCTGCTGATGCCAAGGATTGTGTGTATGATTTACCTCCTGTGTCTTCTGTCGGCGGTTCCCCGCAGTGGGGGGTGGTTGCTCCTCCGGATGTTGGTGAGGGGGGTGCTGGTGCAGGCCGGGACCTGGTGTTGGTACTCAAGAAGGATGTTCGGCGAGTGGAGCCCCTGCAGGTGTCCCGTCCAGTGGTTGCTGCGAAGCCCTGTGGGGCGGCCGAGGTTCCCAGTGCGTTGCCCGTTGCCTGCGCCTGTAAGGGGAAGCCCGTCCCGTTCATCTTGGCCAACGGCGTGGCGTATGATTCGAAGACCAACCCTATAGGTATTGACTTTCATACCCGAGTGATGCCTATTCCGTGGTGCCCCTCGACTGTCTGGGTTCCAGGGGATCAGGTATTTGTTGAAGGTGTGCCGCTTTCGATGCCCGATCCGCGGACGACCCTTCGTCCCCCTATTCCGGACGAAATCCTGGTGATGTGGGAGGCGTATTGTACTCTTTTCCCGGCAGCGGAGTGGCCGGAAAAGTATGCGCAGTCCTGATAGTCCGGGTGCTTGCTGTATGTATCGAGTGTGTGTTGGACTTTGGTCTGTTATTGATGTTTATTGTGTGCCCTTCAGGCCGATGTCGTATTTGTTTTCTTACTGTCCCTGTTTCTTGTCATTTAGGCTATACATTTTCATGTATTATGTTTCTATGTTTTGTTGTATTATGTGCCCTTCTGGCTATGCTGTTTGCTCTCTTACGTGAGGGGTTTTTGTGAGGAAATTTTGGTTTATTTTTTTCGGTTTCTGGTTTGAAATGTTATTGTGCCATGTACTTTGTGCCATGTTATTGTTTTCTTATTTTATTTTTTCTTGTTCTCATCTGCTTTTCTGTGTATTGCGGTCTTGGTTTATGTGTTATTGTATTTTGGGTATTGTATTTTGGGTATTGGTCCCTCAGACCGGTGTTTTGTTTTGTTTGTTGTGTACCGATGGTTTTGTAATGTTTGATATGCGCCTGTGTTTTTGTTCTCTGGCTTTGTTTATCCTTTGTACTGTTTTTTGTACTGCAATGTCTTTATCCTTTGTAATGTATTTTACGTGACTTATTGAGTTTTGTTATTTGTTATGCTGTCCTGTAGGCCCTTTTGGCTGTTGGGTTTTCCTTGTTTATCTTGGTTTGTAATGTGTTTCTCATTGTTTTTTTATTGTATTTAATTTGCATGTTTGCATGTAAAAATAAAAAAAAAAAAAAAAAAGCTGACTGTGAGGTCCACCAGTGGCAGTGGCAGCCAGTGGCGGGCTGCCACTGCCTGCCACTGCCACTCAGCATACCAACTTAGTGGTTCGTTATGGTGAACACGAATGTAGATACTTATATATAGCGTCTGTATATAGTGAATAAAAGCAAAAACAGTATTGTGGGAGGAGAATGTGGGCGAGTCAGATGACTTGAGGGAGGGCGTGAGTGGCTGGCTGGTACACGGCGGTCACTCCTCGTTACTTTTTGACTCATAATAGCAACTTAGTGGTTCGTTATGGTGAACAAAACATGCAGATACTTATATATAACCTGTGTATATAGTGTAACAACCGACAAAATATTTGTTCACTGTTTGATGAACATAATTGAATCAACAATAAGCACACCATATTTTTGAGTACAGCGATGATTCACCCATTTCATTATATAAATATATCACACTACACACTATTGAATAATATTACAGCAAAAAAACTACGAAAAATCAATCAGAGACATTGAAATAATTAGGCAATTATCTCTTTGTGGCAACTCCGGCCTGACAGCTGGCGATCAACAGACCACCTGGGACGCATGCTGAGTGAGCGCCTGTTTTGTGCCAGACTTCCCTGCCCTATAGCGGCCAATATATTCAACTTACGATTTTTTTTATTATTTTTCCCGTAATCAGTGAACACAAATTAACAGGTTAGGAAGAAAAAATATATATTTTTTTTTGTATGCGCCTGTGGGTGTCAAATGGTATATAGCTATGCACCATTTAAGGGTTAAGGCAGTGTCTGGGATGCTCCCGGACGCAGGTTTGAATCCTCATCACGGCCCTTGTGGATTTGTTCATTTGATGCATCACGTTAGTGTGATCTCTGTGTGTGAATCGGTGAAGAACATTCGGAGATTAACGTTTATGAACAAATGAACAGTTTCCATTTTTATTTATATAGATAGATAGCGTTAGTTGCTCTTACGTGCAACAGATGGCGTTGTTTCTTACAAAAAAATGTTTTTACCTGTTACAGACGGCATCTATACTTATACTTACAAAATTAATGGTATGGTAAACAACACAGCTCAATTCCAACGCAATGTTACACAAAATAATTAAATTAAAAATGAAAATAAATCGTAATCTATGGAAATTCAATTTATCAATGCAATCGGAAACATTGAAATGGAATAGTAATATATTTAGTATAGTGTGTTCCTATTACGTGCAGCAGATGGCGCTGTTTAAAAAAAAAAACATTTTTCTACCTGTCACAGGTGTGGCATCTATGTAGTAATTATATAAAAACATGCGCGTATTCGAATGGAACGTTGTGTCAAAATTTCAAAGCAATTGGTGAAGAACTTTCAGAGATTAACCGCTAAACTGCGCAAATCATATATATATGATATCAGTGACAAAACCAAAACCGCGTACATCATATATACTGTATATGATTTCGTGTCTAGCGCTATAATTTAAATGCCCCGCCTGGGATAGGGGCAGCTATAGTACAGACATGACCGATAGTTGCCTGATGCCACCTAGAAAAAAAATCCAGGCCAACATTCTTGGGTGTTAGAGCGTCAGTATTTAGCAAGCCATCAAGGCTGGCGGCGCAGCACGAGCTCACAGCACCGCTGTTCAGCTTGTGACCACAGCATCGCCTACAAATGCCATAATATAAATGATACTGCTATTATTTAGCAGTGATAGTATTACTGAAGCCCCCTGACTGTGATAAAACTGACCAGGATTCTGATAATAGCAGGATTGTGGTGATATTTAGCGCTGTGCTCCGTGGAGGGAGGAGTAAGGCTGTGGAGGGAGGGTTGTGCCATTGTCTTCTGACTGTGTGTGGCCACCATTTATTGACTGCACTCACCATACCAGCTTAGTGGTTCGCTATGGTGAACACAATTGTAGATACTTATATATATATATATATATATATATATATATATATTATATATATATATATATATATATATATATATATATATATATATATATATATAACGTGTGTATAGTGTGAGATAACAGCGAGAGTAGGTTGGGAGCCGCCATTTTGGTGAGGGAGGAGTGTCGTCTGCACGACTTGTCATGTTGTTTACTGATGGCCACTATGGTCTTTGGGCACTATACCAGCTTATTTGTACAGGTATGGTGAATAAAACAGGTAGATACTTATATATAATGTGTGTATATAGCATAATAACACCACAAACAATATTGTTGGAGGATAAATATTAGTGCGTCTGGCCTTGAGGGCGGCAGCTCATCTGCTGACTGTGTGAGTAGCTACATCTTTGTGCCTTTACTCATCATACAAGCTTATATGTACAGTTATGGTGAAAAAACTGTAAATACGTATATATAACGTCTGTGTATAGTGAATAAATGCAAAAACAGTATTGTGGGAGGAGAATGAGGCGAGTGAGGTGGTGTTGAGGGAGGGAGTGGCTCGCTGGTGTTTGGCGGTCACTCCTCATTGCTTTTTGACTCACAAGACCAACTTAGTAGTTCGTTATGGTGAACAAAACATGCAGATACTTATATATAACCTGTGTATATAGTGTAACAACAGCAAAACTATTGGTTTATTGTTTTATGAACATAATAATTGAATCACTAATATACACACCATAATTTTGAGTACAGCGATGGTTCACACATTTTATTGCCGAAATGCTGTGCGTACTAGTGGCTTTACAAGATTGTAATTACCATATTATATATTCTCACATTCCCAAGTACCTTCTTGTATATGAATAAATAAATAAATAAATAAAATAAATAAATAAATAAATTATATAAATATACCACAATTCACTGTATGGAATAATATTACTACAAAAAAAAAATAAGAAAAAATCAATCAGAGACATTGAAATAATTAGGTAATAATAAATTTGTGGCAACTGCCGTCTGACAGCTCGGGTGGAGTAGACCTCGTCTGGCAAAGGCTCTGCCAAGGTCCCATTTTTGCCGCACTTCCCTACCCTATTGCGGCTAAAATATGCCACCTACGATTTTTTGTTATTTTTTTTCTGTGATCAGGGAACAAAATGAACACTTCTATAAGACAAAAGAATTTTTTGGATTTTTTTTTTGCGCCTGTGGGTGTGAATTCCATTTGGGCCCCTACCGGTTTGAGGGTTAAAGGTTGTGTTGCTCTTACATCAACAGATGGCGCTGTTTTTCAACAAAAGCACGTTTTTTCCCGTCACAGTTGAGGCATGTATATAGTAGGTATGTAAAAACACGCGCCTATACGAATGCAACGTAGTGTCAAAATTTCCAAAGCAATCGGTAAAGAGGTTTGAAGATTTCCCTCAAGAAAAACACACAAAACACAGGTTTTCAAACAATCATGCTTTTTTCCCTTCACAGA
>WNGS01157934.1:16516-41657 GCA_020271785.1 Procambarus virginalis
CTCTCTCTCCCCTCTCTCTCTCTTCTCTCTATCGTTATATTGCATGGTGCTAACATGAATATTTTACTTTTTTGTGTTTACATTCAGTTGTAGATTTTTATTTATAGTTAATTAGACCTATGCCCTAAGATTTACTTTACAGTTTTCATATAGATATAGTCTATATTTCGAGCTATTACATATTATTTGTTGTATTTCTCATCTTAATTAAATAAATATAATATTTTAATTCTCTTTTTGTACCCTATTTATTTGTAATTTACACGTACATATATAGGATGTCCATTTCTTTCTCAGATATGTCTTATTTCTTTCTCTCCCTTTCTATTTTAGATATGAATTAAAAAATTATTAAACCCTAATTTACCCTAAACGTTTTAATGTAGGTAATTAAAAGATTACAGAAATGTTTTTTGAAACATTATTTATTTACGTTCTAAGGTCGTAAATAAAAGTTCTCAAAAAACATTTTCTAAACGTAATTATAAACGTGCTAAAAACAATGAAATGTCGTTTTTAGAACGTTTTAAAAACGTGAAAATGTTTGCTGGGCCCTAAGGCTCTCACTCTTGACGAAATCCGTACTGCAACCCTAGAGGACCCAACTCTGCAAGCAACAGTGGATGCATTGACTAAGAAAAAGTTTCCACGCATCCCACCCTTAGGAGTTGACCAAGATGCATTCAAAGCACTTGAACGCATCCAGACAGAATTAAGTGTTACGCAACAACGCGACACCGTGCTGCGAGGTACTCGTATCGTCATTCCAGCTGCTCTCCAGCAACGTGCTCTGAAGCTTGCACATCAAGGACACCAAGGTCTTGTAAGGACCAAACAGCTGCTACGAGAAAAGGTGTGGTTTCCTGGCATTGATCGTCAAGCTAAGGACATGCATGATGCCTGTGTCCCTTGCCAAGCTGCAGTGGATACTTCAAGACCAACACCTCTACAACCTTCACCACTACCTGCTGCACCATGGATGGAAGTATCGATGGACTTCTGCGGACCGCTACCAACTGGAGAGTACTTGATGGTAGTCATTGATGATCACTCACGTTATCCAGAAGTAGAAATCATCACTTCCACATCTGCAAAGGCTGTCATCCCGAAACTCGACAAGATCTTTTCAAACTTTGGCATTCCTGAAGTTGTCAAGACGGACAATGGACCGCCATTTAATGGACAAGACTTTGTCAACTTTGCTGAGCATATTGGATTCAAACACCGCCGTGTGATGCCACTACATCCTCAAGCAAATGGAGAAGTAGAGAGATTCATGCAACCTCTCATGAAAGCTGTACGCTGTGCTCATGCCGAAGGACGATCCTGGAAACAAGCTATGTATGCTTTTCTCAGGAACTACCGTGCAACACCGCATGGAACACTGGGCAAGTCGCCTGGCGAACTTTTATTTGGACGTCCTATGAGAATCGCACTACCTGTCATGCCAGCCAAGGTAACGGATAAACGTCTCGCTCAGAAGGATGCACTAGCCAAGGGCAAAATGAAAATTGCTCATGATCAACGTGCAAAGGAACAATTCATAAAGGTTGGAGATACTGTTCTCATTAAAAAGAAAAAAGAGGGAAAGCTAGATATGCCGTATGATACAAAACCATATAAAGTGATTAGTGTAAAAGGAACTATGGTAACAGCGAGTAATAGAGATCATAGTATAACACGTAATATGGCTTATTTCAAAGTGATTCCAAATAGTGTAGAAAATGATGAAGTGCAAAGTCGTGCAAAAGAAAAAGAAAAAATGAGTTATAACTCGATAAACAATTCATCGAGGGATGTTTTTGTATTTAAGGACTCTCGTCCAAAACGACATGTTAAACGCCCTACACGATATGATGATTAATTGTGTTCCTATGTAATGCAAAGTATTTACTTGTTATGCTGAACTAAATTTAATATTGTTTGAATAATGCAGATCTCTCATTCAATATTGTGTAACTTTGTATTACAGTTTCTTTCATGTTTGTTTAACATTGCATATGTATTTTTAACATTGAAATCCTTTGTGGTAAAGATTGTTTAAATTCTTTGTGTGCTTAATTAATGTTAAATGTATGCAATATCTCTTGACATGTTAATAACTTACTTTGTGTCAATAACTTTGCTTTGTGCTACAAGCATGGTAGACATCCTGTATTCATTCTTTTTAAAGAAAAGGAGGGATGTCATGTTCACAGAAAATGGTACCATCCGTTTTCTATGTGCGGCGGCTGGACGCCAGGAGAGAAGGTAAACAGTACACAGGACGCTACCAGCTTGGGAGCTACTCTATCATGTAATCGTCTTTTAGTATTAAAGTCAGTAACCAGGAATGACTTTACATCAACCTTACTACCAAGAGTATCTCAGCTATACACAGACACCACAGGCTCCACCCGCTGACGTGATGAAAGCAGGCCGCGTTACCCAGAAGAGAGTGCTTTGCAGTGCCTGGCCTTCCATTAGAGAGCCTTTTAATACAGAGAGTGAATACTCTTTTCAACTTTAATTGTCACCTCAATTCTCGTCCTAGGTTTATCAATTTGGTATCAATGTGTTTGCAATAGAATTTTCTACAGGTTTAAATGCAAATAAACTCCAAAAGCGTATAAGCCAAAAGCGAGTGCATATAAACTCCATTAGTGGGCATTTAGCAGCTAAAATTTTGACTCCATACTTCGTCATTAGCGGGCGAAAGTGCTAATTAGAAACCTGCCATACGAAGAAAGATTGTCAAAGCTTAACCCTTAAACTGCGCATGGCGTATATATACGCCCTGAGTAACATGTCCGACGGCGCGCATGGCGTATATATACGCCATAGGGTGCCATTCCCGATTCAAATGGCCCGCGGCTACACGGGGTTCACAGTAGCTTCCTCAGGGCTCTTGTAAACAGACGCAATTTAAAAAAAAAATCGTGGGCAATATTCTCAGGTGTGAGAGGCACAGTACTGTTGGAGCAACCAAGGCTGGCGCACGCAGCATGAGCGATCAGCATTGCTGTTCAGCTTGTGACCACAGCATCACCGAAAAATGTCAAAATAAATATATAACTGTTATTATTTAGTGATGACAATATTACAGATGACCCGTGACTGTGATATAAATAACCAGGGTTGTGATAATAGCAGGATTGTTGTAATAATTAGCGCTGTGGGAGGAGTGATGCTGAGAGACTGAGGAAGACAGCATCGTTTACTGACTGTGTGGCCACCTGTTATTGTTTACATTCACCATACCAGCTCAGTGGTTCTCTATGGTGAACACAAATGTAGATACTTATATATAATGTGTGTATTAGTGTAATAACAGCAAAAGGATTATGCTGGGAGGAGCCATTTGGGTGACGGAGGTGACGTCGTCTGCACGATTTGTCAAGCTGTTTAGAGGGTGGCCACTATGCTCTTTGGGCGCACTACAAGCTTAGGTGTACAGTTACAGTGCATAAAACATGTAGATATTTATATATAATATGTGTATATAGGGTAATAACACTGAAAACAGTATTGTTGGGGGAGAAAGTTTAGTGCGTGTGACCTTGAATGAGTGAGGGAGCCGCCAGCCGCCAGCTGTGTATACCGACGACTCTTTGTGCCTGAACTAACTATATCAGCTTAGCTGTACAGTTGTGGTGAACAAAATATATACATACTTATATATAACGTCTGTATATAGTGTAATAACACCACAAATGGTATTGTTGGGGGAGAAAGTTTAGTGCGTGTGTTGAGGGAGTGGCAGCGAGTGGCTGGCTGGTGTGTGGCGGTAACTCTTCGTTGCTCTTCGACTCTCAATACCAACTTAGTGGTTCGTAATGGTGACCAAAATATGCAAATACTTATATATAACCTGTGTATAGAGTGTAATAGCAGCAAACAGTATTGTTGGGGGAGAAAGTTTAGTGTGTGTGTGACCTTGAATGAGTGAGGGAGCCGCCAGCCGCCAGCTGTGTATAGCGACGACTCTTATAGTGCCTGAACTAACTATATCAGCTTAGCTGTACAGTTGTGGTGAACAAAATATATACATACTTGTATATAACGTCTGTATATAGTGTAATAACACCACAAATGGTATTGTTGGGGGAGAAAGTTTAGTGCGTGTGTTGAGGGAGTGGCAGCGAGTGGCTGGCTGGTGTGTGGCGGTAACTCTTCGTTGCTTTTCGACTCTCAATACCAACTTAGTGGTTCGTTATGGTGACCAAAATATGCAGATACTTATATATAACCTGTGTATAGAGTGTAATAGCAGCAAAACTGTTTGTTTATTGTTTTATGAACATAATAATTGAATCACTAATATGCACACCATACTTTTGAGTATAGCGATTATTCACCACTTTTATTATATAAATATATTACAATACACACTATTGAATAATATTACTGCAAAAAAACTAAGAAAAAATCAATCGGAGACATTGAAACAATTAGGTAATAATATCTTTGTGGCAACTCCCATCTGTCAGCGCGGGTGACGCTGACCGGCCCTGGCGACCGCTCTGTCAACGCCCACTTTTTGCCAGACTTCCTCGGTCAATTGCGCCCAAAATATGTGACCTACGATTTTTTTGCTATTTTTCCCGTGCTCAGGGGACACAAATTAACGTGTTTAGAAGACGAAAAAATTTTTTGGAATTTTTTTTTTCTTGCGCACAGGGGTGTAAATGTCCCCAGGACCCCTGAGCAGTGTAAGGGTTAAATTACATTCTCTAGAAAGGCGAAGAATTAGGAGTGACATATGGTAGAGGTGCACAATAGGATGAATGGATATAACAAAGGAGACATTAATAGGGTATTAAAAGTAACAACTCAAAACAGAACTCGAAACAAAGTGTAAAAATTGGGAAAATTTAGATTTAGGAAAGAACTGCACGGGTATATACACTGGGTTTGTGCCTCAAGGTTCATGTATGCAATATTACAGAGTTCCAGTTAACTCCCATGCATGCAGTTAATTTGTTATGTTTATGTACTATATGTTTTTTATGTTAAAATATTTTTGTCGATTTGTTTCTATATTTTCATAAGTAAAGCATGCTTACCATCTTATTCCAAGTTATATGGTAACTTTACAAGGTTTAAAACAAAGTTCAAAATTATTTTCTGCTTTTCATACAGGAATTATACGTTAATATAACATCATAATAACATAATGATGCCGTGTAAATAACGTTATATTGACATCATATAAATGTTATATTTATGTTATAAGAACGTAAATTGGATAGGTTTACATAGAGTAAACAAAAAAAAACAAAATGTTGACTGAAAATTATATATTCTTAAATATAAAGCATGAAAACATTGCAATTCCATAGCATTCACTATTATTTTAAAATTTTTACATAAATCTTAGAAACCTGTGTCTCAAGAATATATGTTTTTAGTTATATCTAATGGTTTTAAGGACGTCAGAAATACGTATTTATCTTAAAAGTTACAAAATTACCTTTGTGGCACCATTTAAAAACGTCCACAAACGTTCTGTGTTTGCTGGGTCCCCTGATCTCTGGCACAAAACGTCCTGTCTAAATACCTCACCTGGGAATCTCCCACAACCAAAATTCGCTTAGATACCTTTTTAACTTTCTGAGCACTTTGAGGGGCCTGCACTTTTTCAGGGTCTCCCCTGAGAAAACCAGCATTGAATGTAATGAAATTCCATTTTCTGAGTGCCGGAAGCTACCCGGCAATTTTCCCTCCACCCCTGGTCGGCGGTTTTCGCATGTTTTAACATCCATCCTAAGAACTAGTGGTTTGTGCCTCGGAGAGGCACAAACCAGGCTTTTACACAACCCCCCCCCTGCACCCGAGCTATGTCAATAGGCCGTTCTCCCTCTTCGCCCTTACATCATCACACACAGAGATCACACTAACGTGATGCATCAAATGAACAAATCCACAAGGGCCGTGACGAGGATTTGAACCTGTGTCCGGGAGCATCCCAGACACTGCCTTAATCGACTGAGCTATGACAGGGTAAAAGGGTTGAAACCCTTTCAACCCTTTGAAAGGGGGGTTTGTGTAAAAGCCTGGTTTGTGCCTCAGAGAGGCTACGGGATCCAGTAAGTTCAGTAGAACTTCGGTTTCAACCCTTTTACCCTGTCATAGCTCAGTCGATTAACCCTTCAATTGCACATCGCATCATATGATGCGTTGACCGACTTGCAGAAAATTGCGCATCGCATCATATGATGCGTTGGAGTACTACGCAAGATTTAAACGGCCCGCGGATACACGGGGTTCACCACACCTTCATCAGGGCTCTTGTAAACAGAGGCTATTTTTAAAAAAAATCGTGGGCCAAACTCCCGGGTGTTAGGGGCCTCAGTATCGAGTAAGCTACCAAGCCTGACGCACGCAGCATGAGCTCACAGCACTGCTGTTCAGCTTGTGACCACAGCATCGCCTAAAAATGCCATAATATACTTGTTCGTGCTATTATGTAGCGATATTATTATTACAGAAGACCCCTGACTGTGATAAAACTGACCATGGGTCTGATAATAAGAGGATTGTGATGATATTTAGCGCTGTGCTCCATGGAGGGAGGAGTAATGCTGTGGGAGGGAGGGTGGTGGCGTTGTTATCTGACTGTGTGTGGCCACCTTTTATTGACTGCACTCACCATACCAGCTTAGTGGTTTGTTATGGTGAACACAAATGTAGATACTTATATATAACGTGTGTATAGAGAGTATAAACAGCAAGAGTAGGAGGTTGGGGGCCGCCATTTTGGTGAGAGGAGCGTCGTCTGCAGGAATTATCGTGTTGTTTACTGGTGACCACGTCTTTGGGCACCATACCAGTTTACTTGTACTAGTTTGGTGAATAAAACCGGTAGATATTTATATATAATGTGTGTATATAGCGTAATAACACCACAAGCAGTATTGTTGGAGGAGAAATATTAGTGCATCTGGCCTTGAGGGCGGCAGCCATCAGCTGACTGTGAGGTTGAGTTGACCCTGAGCAGCCGTGGAGTGCGGACGTGTCCCTCCGTGACTGCTGGGGTAGTTAGCTGTTTGGTCGCCAGGTGGCGGGGCGTTGCTGCCCCTCACCCCCCTCCAGTGTTGTTGCCTGGCCGGCTGAGTGCGGACGTGGCAGGTGTTGGGATTACCATGGGCGGTCCTCTTCCGTCGATTAAGCGCGTGAACTCCGTGGGCCTGGAGTTCTCTGGGCGTGCTGGATATCCGGAGGTAGCAGTAGTTCTGTGCGACTTGCTGCATGTCCCTGTGCTGGACGTCGACGGAATTGAGCTTGTGACTGCTCATCGTGTTGTCATCAAGCTGGTGACGGAGGAAGTGTACCGTGACTTCCTCAGTCGTTACGAGGGACGCTCGTTGTCGTTGCCGGGGGGTGCCGGCTCCGTCTCCATATCAGACCGGAGTGGTGCGCTGACCTATGTCAGTGTGCATGGGGCGCCCCTGGAGTTTCCCGAGGATCTTCTGCGGCGTTACTTCCAGCGGTTTGGGCCGGTCGTCAGTGTGAGGGTCAACACGATATCCTCTGGGAGGTATGCCGGGAGGCGGACGAACATTCGCACGTTGGGGATGCGCCTGCGGTCGGATATTCCATCTTCGGTCCGGCTTCTGGGGTACTACATCCGGGTGTACTATGCCCGACAGCCTCGGACCTGTTTCCGGTGTGGCTTGATGGGGCATCAGGCTGCCGGGTGCGAGGCGGCTCCGGTTGCCCCTGTTAACCTCTTTCGGGAAGAAGATTTCCCTCCGCTTCCCCTGGACGAGGACTCCAGGGTTGCGGAGACCGACCAGCTCGTTGATGCGGCTCCCCCGGCGTCCCCTGACGTTCCCCCGGATGTCGCCGGCCTTCCTCCGGCTGTTGCGGTGCTATCGGTGGATCCTCCTGCTCCTTATGCTGAGCCCTCCTCACCGCCTGTTCACCTGTCTTCAGATGCTGCGCCTGGCCCTGCCTCATCGCCTCGGATCCCGGCTGTGCTGGGTGCTGAAGTGGCTGTGGGGTCCCCGGTTGTGTGTGGTCCGGTTCCCCCTGCGGTTGAGGCTGCTGCAGTCATGAGACGGGCGTTGGTCCGCGCGGCTTGTGATGTCCGTGGTTCTGGGTCCGCCTCCGGCTCTGAGGATGTGCGCCCGGTGCCCAAGCGGTCCAGGCGTTCGTCTAATGCATGGGCTGATGTGGAGGATTTCGACGCCGATGGGTTTTCGGGAGTAGAGGTGGTGGACGCTGACATCCATGTACCTGCTGATGCCAAGGATTGTGTGTATGATTTACCTCCTGTGTCTTCTGTCGGCGGTTCCCCGCAGTGGGGGGTGGTTGCTCCTCCGGATGTTGGTGAGGGGGGTGCTGGTGCAGGCCGGGACCTGGTGTTGGTACTCAAGAAGGATGTTCGGCGAGTGGAGCCCCTGCAGGTGTCCCGTCCAGTGGTTGCTGCGAAGCCCTGTGGGGCGGCCGAGGTTCCCAGTGCGTTGCCCGTTGCCTGCGCCTGTAAGGGGAAGCCCGTCCCGTTCATCTTGGCCAACGGCGTGGCGTATGATTCGAAGACCAACCCTATAGGTATTGACTTTCATACCCGAGTGATGCCTATTCCGTGGTGCCCCTCGACTGTCTGGGTTCCAGGGGATCAGGTATTTGTTGAAGGTGTGCCGCTTTCGATGCCCGATCCGCGGACGACCCTTCGTCCCCCTATTCCGGACGAAATCCTGGTGATGTGGGAGGCGTATTGTACTCTTTTCCCGGCAGCGGAGTGGCCGGAAAAGTATGCGCAGTCCTGATAGTCCGGGTGCTTGCTGTATGTATCGAGTGTGTGTTGGACTTTGGTCTGTTATTGATGTTTATTGTGTGCCCTTCAGGCCGATGTCGTATTTGTTTTCTTACTGTCCCTGTTTCTTGTCATTTAGGCTATACATTTTCATGTATTATGTTTCTATGTTTTGTTGTATTATGTGCCCTTCTGGCTATGCTGTTTGCTCTCTTACGTGAGGGGTTTTTGTGAGGAAATTTTGGTTTATTTTTTTCGGTTTCTGGTTTGAAATGTTATTGTGCCATGTACTTTGTGCCATGTTATTGTTTTCTTATTTTATTTTTTCTTGTTCTCATCTGCTTTTCTGTGTATTGCGGTCTTGGTTTATGTGTTATTGTATTTTGGGTATTGTATTTTGGGTATTGGTCCCTCAGACCGGTGTTTTGTTTTGTTTGTTGTGTACCGATGGTTTTGTAATGTTTGATATGCGCCTGTGTTTTTGTTCTCTGGCTTTGTTTATCCTTTGTACTGTTTTTTGTACTGCAATGTCTTTATCCTTTGTAATGTATTTTACGTGACTTATTGAGTTTTGTTATTTGTTATGCTGTCCTGTAGGCCCTTTTGGCTGTTGGGTTTTCCTTGTTTATCTTGGTTTGTAATGTGTTTCTCATTGTTTTTTTATTGTATTTAATTTGCATGTTTGCATGTAAAAATAAAAATAAAAAAAAAAAAAGCTGACTGTGAGGTCCACCAGTGGCAGTGGCAGCCAGTGGCGGGCTGCCACTGCCTGCCACTGCCACTCAGCATACCAACTTAGTGGTTCGTTATGGTGAACACGAATGTAGATACTTATATATAGCGTCTGTATATAGTGAATAAAAGCAAAAACAGTATTGTGGGAGGAGAATGTGGGCGAGTCAGATGACTTGAGGGAGGGCGTGAGTGGCTGGCTGGTACACGGCGGTCACTCCTCGTTACTTTTTGACTCATAATAGCAACTTAGTGGTTCGTTATGGTGAACAAAACATGCAGATACTTATATATAACCTGTGTATATAGTGTAACAACCGACAAAATATTTGTTCACTGTTTGATGAACATAATTGAATCAACAATAAGCACACCATATTTTTGAGTACAGCGATGATTCACCCATTTCATTATATAAATATATCACACTACACACTATTGAATAATATTACAGCAAAAAAACTACGAAAAATCAATCAGAGACATTGAAATAATTAGGCAATTATCTCTTTGTGGCAACTCCGGCCTGACAGCTGGCGATCAACAGACCACCTGGGACGCATGCTGAGTGAGCGCCTGTTTTGTGCCAGACTTCCCTGCCCTATAGCGGCCAATATATTCAACTTACGATTTTTTTTATTATTTTTCCCGTAATCAGTGAACACAAATTAACAGGTTAGGAAGAAAAAATATATATATTTTTTTTTGTATGCGCCTGTGGGTGTCAAATGGTATATAGCTATGCACCATTTAAGGGTTAAGGCAGTGTCTGGGATGCTCCCGGACGCAGGTTTGAATCCTCATCACGGCCCTTGTGGATTTGTTCATTTGATGCATCACGTTAGTGTGATCTCTGTGTGTGAATCGGTGAAGAACATTCGGAGATTAACGTTTATGAACAAATGAACAGTTTCCATTTTTATTTATATAGATAGATAGCGTTAGTTGCTCTTACGTGCAACAGATGGCGTTGTTTCTTACAAAAAAATGTTTTTACCTGTTACAGACGGCATCTATACTTATACTTACAAAATTAATGGTATGGTAAACAACACAGCTCAATTCCAACGCAATGTTACACAAAATAATTAAATTAAAAATGAAAATAAATCGTAATCTATGGAAATTCAATTTATCAATGCAATCGGAAACATTGAAATGGAATAGTAATATATTTAGTATAGTGTGTTCCTATTACGTGCAGCAGATGGCGCTGTTTAAAAAAAAAAACATTTTTCTACCTGTCACAGGTGTGGCATCTATGTAGTAATTATATAAAAACATGCGCGTATTCGAATGGAACGTTGTGTCAAAATTTCAAAGCAATTGGTGAAGAACTTTCAGAGATTAACCGCTAAACTGCGCAAATCATATATATATGATATCAGTGACAAAACCAAAACCGCGTACATCATATATACTGTATATGATTTCGTGTCTAGCGCTATAATTTAAATGCCCCGCCTGGGATAGGGGCAGCTATAGTACAGACATGACCGATAGTTGCCTGATGCCACCTAGAAAAAAAATCCAGGCCAACATTCTTGGGTGTTAGAGCGTCAGTATTTAGCAAGCCATCAAGGCTGGCGGCGCAGCACGAGCTCACAGCACCGCTGTTCAGCTTGTGACCACAGCATCGCCTACAAATGCCATAATATAAATGATACTGCTATTATTTAGCAGTGATAGTATTACTGAAGCCCCCTGACTGTGATAAAACTGACCAGGATTCTGATAATAGCAGGATTGTGGTGATATTTAGCGCTGTGCTCCGTGGAGGGAGGAGTAAGGCTGTGGAGGGAGGGTTGTGCCATTGTCTTCTGACTGTGTGTGGCCACCATTTATTGACTGCACTCACCATACCAGCTTAGTGGTTCGCTATGGTGAACACAATTGTAGATATATATATATATATATATATATATATATATATATATATATATATATATATATATATATATATATATATATATATATATATATATATATATATAACGTGTGTATAGTGTGAGATAACAGCGAGAGTAGGTTGGGAGCCGCCATTTTGGTGAGGGAGGAGTGTCGTCTGCACGACTTGTCATGTTGTTTACTGATGGCCACTATGGTCTTTGGGCACTATACCAGCTTATTTGTACAGGTATGGTGAATAAAACAGGTAGATACTTATATATAATGTGTGTATATAGCATAATAACACCACAAACAATATTGTTGGAGGATAAATATTAGTGCGTCTGGCCTTGAGGGCGGCAGCTCATCTGCTGACTGTGTGAGTAGCTACATCTTTGTGCCTTTACTCATCATACAAGCTTATATGTACAGTTATGGTGAAAAAACATGTAAATACGTATATATAACGTCTGTGTATAGTGAATAAATGCAAAAACAGTATTGTGGGAGGAGAATGAGGGCGAGTGAGGTGGTGTTGAGGGAGGGAGTGGCTCGCTGGTGTTTGGCGGTCACTCCTCATTGCTTTTTGACTCACAAGACCAACTTAGTAGTTCGTTATGGTGAACAAAACATGCAGATACTTATATATAACCTGTGTATATAGTGTAACAACAGCAAAACTATTTGTTTATTGTTTTATGAACATAATAATTGAATCACTAATATACACACCATAATTTTGAGTACAGCGATGGTTCACACATTTTATTGCCGAAATGCTGTGCGTACTAGTGGCTTTACAAGATTGTAATTACCATATTATATATTCTCACATTCCCAATGTACCTTCTTGTATATGAATAAATAAATAAATAAATAAAATAAATAAATAAATAAATTATATAAATATACCACAATTCACTGTATGGAATAATATTACTACAAAAAAAAAAATAAGAAAAAATCAATCAGAGACATTGAAATAATTAGGTAATAATAAATTTGTGGCAACTGCCGTCTGACAGCTCGGGTGGAGTAGACCTCGTCTGGCAAAGGCTCTGCCAAGGTCCCATTTTTGCCGCACTTCCCTACCCTATTGCGGCTAAAATATGCCACCTACGATTTTTTTGTTATTTTTTTCTGTGATCAGGGAACAAAAATGAACACTTCTATAAGACAAAAGAATTTTTTGGATTTTTTTTTTGCGCCTGTGGGTGTGAATTCCATTTGGGCCCCTACCGGTTTGAGGGTTAAAGGTTGTGTTGCTCTTACATCCAACAGATGGCGCTGTTTTTCAACAAAAGCACGTTTTTTCCTGTCACAGTTGAGGCATGTATATAGTAGGTATGTAAAAACACGCGCCTATACGAATGCAACGTAGTGTCAAAATTTCAAAGCAATCGGTAAAGAGGTTTGAAGATTTCCCTCAAGAAAAACACACGAAAAACACAGTTTTTCAAACAATCATGCTTTTTTCCCTTCACAGACATGACATCTATATTGTATGTATATAAAAACTTGCTTTGATGTGAATGGAATGTTGTGTGAAAATTTCAAAGCAATCGGTGAAGAACTTTCGGAGATTAGCGATTTTGAACAAACGAACATTTCCATTTTTATTTATATAGATTTATATACAAGAAGGTACATTGGATTCACGAGAGTACAGAGACTTAAAGTTTTTACATTCTTGTAAAGCCACTAGCACGCATAGCCTTTCGGCCAGATTCTTAATCTAACATACTGTATAATCTTAAGAAGGTAATTTATAGCTAAATTAAAAAAAGATGTTTACAGGTACATTGTAAGCACAAAAATACTGTCTCCACTCGATTTTCTGGACTATATGAAAAGGACACCCCAGCCGGATAACCCATGTTCCAGATAATAGTACTTTTACACCTCTGAGTCCAAAAGTGACCATTTCCAACTATTTAATATTACAAACAACATAATTTGAATTACATTGCCACATATAATTATTAAATATTCAACTAGAAACCTCAAATTACTTTGTTGTTGTTCATCTTCTTGATTGATGCCACACATCTTGAAGTTAAGAATTCTTGACAATTTACATAACCTATACTAAGACAAAACTAAAATTAACACTTAAAATTACTGTACAGTTCATTAAGCAAAGTTAGTTTTGACTGCCAGCTGCTGAGGCCTCACTGGTTGAAGGTGCTTGGCTTGATTTTCTTACCATATAAGAATTAAGTTTAGCTTGCCTTCTGTGTTCATTGGACTGTTGTATGATCAGCTCTTTGGTTCACCTCAGGTTTCACTTCACTTGAAGTTGACCGGCCATTTTCACAAAGTTGTATAGCATGTAATTTGTCTTTAATTGTTAGGACAACCTTCTTCCTCTTAACACCTCCAGAATGATTGATGCTGCTATACCAGACATAGTCTTGGCCAAAAATGTTCAAAGTTACTATGAAAATTAGAAAGTTATTTAAAAAAATATTTCACTAATGGCACGGCACTTTGGTATAACACGAGGGTCGGGAACACAGGGGTTGACCAGTCCTGGAAGGGTCCACTTGGGGCAGGGAGGAGGCATGTTACGTAGGCCACCAGGATAAAAAACTCACAATATTTTTTAAGGAAACTTATATATTTGTTATTACATAATTACTAGTATTTTTGTTTTTGGCTATGATGAATTGTTCTAAAATTAATGGTAATTCCTGTACTGTAGTGTATAGGCCCCTCCACATCCCCTTATCCCCTAGGTGGTCCCTCCCAACGCTCCCCTCTCTCCCGACACCACCCACCCACCCCACCCCCTCCTACACCATGCGCCTAGAGCCACAGCTGTATGGGATTAATACGGTATGGCCCGCCGCCTGGCTTTCATATCCAGACAATTCACTGCTTGTCCAGCTGACTGTCCGGATATTGTAACATCGGCAGGAAATTAACCGGCCAAGATTTTTTATCAGGTTAAACACCCGATTTTCTGCCTCCTATGGACATTTTGGCTGGATATTGAGATACTGTAACTTTATCCAGTCACGATTTTGGCCATATAAGGGCGTTTTCCAGATATTCGAATCCCGGATAATCGAGTGTCTACAGTACATTGTAAGAAAGTACAAAAACACATCACAAAAAGATACAGAAACGCATTTTTAAAACGTACAAAAAATACATTGTATAAGAAATTTGGCAGAAAAAAGGTAGGTACATTAAAGTAAATTTAAGGGTAATCCACAGGTACATTTTAGCATGATTTGAGTTTATTGCAAGATATAATGTAGCAAACTATGTGTATAATATGATACAAGATAGCAACAATCATTACAATAAGTTATATGGCATAGGTACCAAATGTGAGGACTGACCACCTCTTTCAGAGGGGGCTTGGTGGGCGACTGCCGGAATGTGATGCTCCATGGGACAGTCCTCTGTCCTTTTAGGACCTTATGCTCCTGCTGCCGTCTACTCCAATTGTGCTGGATCTCTTTTTCCTTTTCCATGTGTTTCATTTTCTACCCCCCTTTTCTCCTTTCTAATTGTCATTTCCCGCCGACCTTTTGCCAGTCTTGATTATTCTTTCGGCCTACTTTTTTTTTGATGCCCGAGTGTTTGATGAGGCATACTCTCACCCTGTAGAACTGTGGTACCCAACGTCTCAAGCAGGGGGCGCTTTTATTGTCAATCCTTTCGTAACTGAACCTGATCTCAACAGACTTATGGTTCTTAAAGTGGCGTTTGTATGGAGTATACTCACGACACACCCCTGGGAGGCCCCCGGCAAGACCGACAACATATCTCTTGTTGGGTGTTCTATCCTCTGATTGTGGCTCCGTGGTGGGTGTGGGGGCATATTCGTGAATGAAAGTCTTCCCTCTCGTTTTCATGCTGATGACTCCTGTTCCTCTTATGACTTCTCGGGCTCGTGGGGGGTGGGCAACCAGGCCCCCGTGTCTGACTGTGTTGGAAGACCGGGCTCTGTAGCCCCTGCAACATTGGGCCCAAACCTAGCTCCTCCTCTGACCCTCCTGACTACTTCTCTTGGCTTCCCTCCCTCCTGTGTGGTTGGGTTGAGCCCTAAGTGGATCAAATAACAGCTGAATGGACAGCGCTTCGGATTCGTAGTTCTGAGGTTCCGTGTTCGATCCCCGGTGGAGGCGAAAACAAATGGGCAAAAAGTTTCTTTCACCCTGATGCCCCTGTTACCTAGCAGTAAATAGGTACCTGGGAGTTAGACCGCTGCTACGAGCTGCTTTCTGGGGGTGTGTAACAAAGAGGAGGCCTGGTTGAGGATCGGGTCGCGGGGACGCAAAGCCCCGAAATCATCTCAAGATTACCTCTCAAGCCCCCAGTGGTGACCACCTCATTCCCTGGTCCAGCTCTGTCTCTCATTGTAACTACTGCACCTTTAAACCCCTCTCTCTTTGGGGGTTCTCAACGCCGTCCTCGCCACGGCCACACTCACACGATTCCTTCCCATACTAATTCGTACCACGCCTTGTTTGGTCCTGCTACGTGGACTAAGTACTTTGACCTCCATCATTTAGATTCTACTCCTAACGATTTTTCCCTCCATAGGCACCTTGTTGATTCCGTGGATGTTGTCACGAGGGGATGGGCTGGGGCTCCGCTAGCAAGGAGCTGCTAGGGGCTCATAAGGCAGAATACTCAGCCCCTCCGACTCCCGGGATTCACCGGAGTCTCCTGGTCCCACAGGAGAGGACCAGTAATACCCACCACCGCAGGTCTTTGCCTCCACCACTGGGGATGCCACTGATTCACCCTGGGAGCCCTTTAGTCAACCACGTGCAAACTGCTATTAGTAATTCCGGCCTAGACCCGTGGAGAAGTGAAGAAAGACCCAGGCTTACCTTTTAACAATAACTTCCCCTGAGTCTTGCCTGCCTGACAAAAAATTGCAGGAATTCCTTTCCCGCCTGCCTTCTCTATCTAATTTTAACAAGGTCGCCAGCTGGGTTGATATATCTGCACCCCAGCAGTGCAGTTCAGTGGGTGTACTCTATACTGCTTGTTGCCTAAGTGTTGCCACTCCTACAGAGTTGACACTGGTCTGTCAGCCCAAGGTACACTTCCATAAAAGTCTGTGTGGCTTTACCTCTCTCCAGCCACTACATTGCTTATTTTTTTTTTTGAGATATATACAAGAGTTGTTACATTCTTGTACAGCCACTAGTACGCGTAGCGTTTTGAGCAGGTCCCTGGAATACGATCCCCTGCCGCGAAGAATTGTTTTTTCATCCAAGTACACATTTTACTGTTGCGTTAAACAGAGGCTACAGTTAAGGAATTTTGCCCAGTAAATCCTCCCCGGCCAGGATACGAGCCCATGACATAGCGCTCGCGGAATGCCAGGGGAGTGTCTTATCACTACACCACGGAGACTGTTATTGCCAAAGTGTTGCCACCATTCCGGCTCTGATACTGGTCGGATGGCCTCGGGTACACTTTTATATAAGTCTGTGCTGCTTTATCACTCCAGCCAATAAGAACTTCTATAGAAAATGTGATGTTCACTAGGTGGGACTATGATATCCCTCGTGTATGCTCATAGAGATTATTATGGAGGTGCACTTAAACACCATGATAAAATATGTGAATTTACTGACATAAGCTAGATGGTTACATATACAATTACAATCAATACAGGAAATGAAAATAAGAATAAACAATCTGGAGATCATCAGCAACTCTTCTTTCACGACCTCCAACAACTCTTTCAACTGGGCAGATTTAAAAAGGGGCCACACACTCCCTCACAGAGGGGCCTCTTCGTCAATATCGGCTACATTCTCTTCAACTGCCCGTTGTCCACCTCACTGTCCTCTTCAACAGTCCTGGACACAAGCTGCCCTGCAGCCTATGCCACTACTAATGTATCAATGTTATACTGTAACTGACGTAGGTAAATATCGTGGCCTATCTGGCCTACTCAATCAAGGGGCAATGGGAGGGAAATTGATCTACCTTTACATTCCTGGCTCACAACGCCTGTCCCTCGATGGTGTGAGGTTCCCACGCTTCCTTTAGTCGGTCCTTGACGATCCAGGAACGTTCCACAAGTCCTCAGTTGTGAAGCCTTCACGTCGTCGCCGAACCACTCCCAGAGTTTCAGATATCCCAATCCTGGTTCACCAATGAGCACTGAGCTAATCACTGTATGCACACACTCGTCCCTTGCACAAGGCGTTGCTCCTTTTCCTAGGAACGGTGTCGTCCCTCCAAAGTCCTCGGTGAATGTGACCCGGTCACTGCTAGGCCTGCCCGCCACACCCTCCAGACCCTCAAGCGTCAGGCGGTGCCCCTCCAGCGTCGTCGCCGACCGATTCTTCAAGTTTTGGCACTTCTCTGCTCAATGAATATGGTTTCTTCTTGCTTCCCAGAAGCACAGGGTCTCCAATAACAATGGTGGGCTGCGATGACTAGCTTTAATCCACTGAATAAAAATTGGTAGGCACAATACAGCATATGGCTAGCACATAAAAGAAGACAGCAATGAACACAATGATAAGGTTGTTTTTGGGTTAAATACATAAAAATTAGGAGATTGGGTAACACTAGGTACAGAGCAAATTAAATGTTGGATTTATAGACAGAGCTAGTACATACGCTACCTAAAGCCACTAATACTCATAGCATTTCGGGCAAGGTGTGGGGGAAAAACACTTAGACTAAAACTTAATAGGAATCGGGATTAGGTATAAATTGTGTTGAAAGAAGGAATAAAAAATACAAAAAGGGGGGTAACATAGCACAAATCAGCAATTGTACACGTTGGTGAAGAGCATTGTTTAAAAAATTGCAAGACATGGGTTGACATTTAGGGGGTAAGTTAGGTTACATGGAGTTAATTAGGTAGTACTTGGTTTTACTCTTAAACTGGTTGAGAAAGGTACAGCTTTTGACATGATTCGGGAGGTCATTCCACATTCTGGGTCCCTTGATTGTAGAGCACTTCTAGTTTGGTTACACACAGCCAAATTGTGTAACAGGAAGAGGTCTTGTACACAAATTTGTTCCAAGCTAAATGTAGAGGAATCAGCTGAGTATTCCTCAAATAAAATAAGTTGCCTCAGCTTATAAGGTAAATAAAATAAGCATTTATCAAATTTATTTATTCATATACAAGAAGGTACATTGGGAATGTGAGAATATATAATATGGTAATTACAATCTTGTAAAGCCACTAGTACGCGCAGCGTTTCGGGCAGGTCCTTAATCTAAGAAAATTTTTAGTAGGTAAATACTAGCAAAAATTATAAAAAAGAAATGGTAACAGTTACATGGCAAGAAAGAAAAAAGAAAAAAAAAGGAGAGAAAATTGTAGGTACAGTATATAAAGCACTTAGGTAGCTAAGATTGATTGCAATGAAAGCTTGAATGGTAGTTGACAAAATTTGGTAGCACAATACAGCAAATGGCTAGCACATAAAGGAAGACAGCAATGAACACAATGATAAGGTTGTTTGGGTTAAATACATAAGAATTAGGAGATTGGGTAACACTAGATACAGAGCAAAAAATAAAGCTCAGTGTAGGAAACTAAGAAGATGAAATTAAGTACTTTTTGGTTTTGTTTTAAATAAGGCAAAAGTTTTACAGTTTTTCAATTCACTAGGGAGTGAGTTCCATAGACTAGGTCCCTTAATTTGCATAGAGTGTTTACACAGATTAAGTTTGACCCTGGGGATATCAAAGAGATATTTATTTCTGGTGTGGTGATAATGGGTCCTATTACATCTGTCCAGAGAGAGTTTCAGAGCATGGTTTGCATTTAAGAACAGGGTTTTGTAGATGTAGTTGACACAAGAGATTGTGTGGAGGGAGTTAATATTTAGCAAGTTTAGGGATTTAAACAAGGGAGCTGAGTGTTGTCTGAAAGCAGAGTTAGTTATTATTCTGATAGCAGATTTTTGCTGGGTGATGATGGGCTTAAGGTGGTTTGCAGTGGTAGACCCCCATGCACAGATACCATAATTAAGATAGGGGTAGATTAGAGCATAATAGAGAGAGAGGAGAGCAGAGTTAGGAACATAATATCTGATTTTGGAGAGTATACCAACTGTCTTAGAGACTTTCTTAGTTATGTGTTGAGTGGGTGCTGAAGTTGAGTCTCTTGTCTAGGAATAGGCCAAGAAACTTGCCATCATTTTTATTACTGATGTTAATGTTGTCTATCTGTAGCTGAATTGCATTTGATGATTTGCTTCCAAATAAGATGTAGTAAGTCTTTTCGATGTTTAATGTTAGTTTGTTAGTTGACATCCATAAGTGGACTTTTTTAATTCATTATTCACAACATTATTTAGTGTATGTGGGTTGAGGTCTGAATAGATAAGAGTAGTATCGTCAGCAAACAATATAGGTTTGAGAATATTAGAGACATTAGGCAGATCGTTTATATATATAAAATAGAAGAGGTCCTAAGATACTGCCCTGTGGCACTCCAACGGTAATTGTAGAGTGGAAGAAGTTGTTTCATTGATAGTTACATATTGGTGTCTGTCACTAAGATAGGATCGGATGTAGTCAAGGGCAAGGCCTCGGATTCCATAATGCTGGAGTTTAAGTAAGAGGTAGTTGTGATTAACAGTATCAAAGGCTTTTCTTAGGTCAATGCAGAGTCCAATCGGAAACTCATTTTTGTCAAGTGCTGAGTAGATTACGTCAAGGAGACTAATGATTGCATCGTTGGTGCTCTTTTGGGACCTGAAGCCAAACTGGCAGGGGCTGAGTATGTCGAATTTTACGAGGTAGGAATAGAGCTGTTTGTAAATAATTTTTTCAAATATTTTTGATAGAATGGGTAGATTTGATATTGGTCTATAATTGTTTATGTCCGCCGGATTGCCTCCTTTATGGACTGGCGTTACTCTTGCTTTTTTAAGGATATCAGGGAAGGTGTGACACTCTATAGATTTGTTGAACAGTAGGGCTATGGGTGGGGCAAGGGCATGGGAGGCTTTCTTGTATACAATGGACGGAATTTCACTGGTGTTCCCTGCCTTTGTTTTTAGAGAGTGTATGATGGACACAACATCTGCCGGGCTGATTGGTGAAAGGAGTAGAGAGTTTGGACCTGCCTGAGAGATATGTGTTAATATGTGTCTGAGTCTGTGGGATTTTACTGGCAAGATTAGCACCAACCGATGAAAAGAAACTATTAAATTCATTTGCCATTTCTAAATCAGTTGACGGTATATCCCCATCCTTGTAGAGTTTTATTTGGTTATGTGAGTGTTGTTTAGTTCCTAGGATACTAGAGATGGTTTTCCAAGTGCTTTTCATGTTGCCTTTTGCTTGCTTCATTGAATCTATTCACATAATATGCAAGTTTTGCCTTTCTTATGATACTGGTAAGCATTGATGAGTACCTTTTAGCTACTTCCTTTGAAACTAGGCCAATCCTAAGTTTCTTTTCATATTCATGTTTCTTGTTGATTGAATTGAGAATGCCGCTTGTGAGCCATGGATTGTTTAATCTTTTGTCAGTTACTTGCTTGGTAAGAAGGGGACAATGAAGGTTGTAGAGGCTTAGAGTTTTGGAGAGGAAGAGGTTAGCTAATGAATTTATATCCTGGGTATTATTGAATTCAGAATCCCAGTTAATATTGTGAAATGCATCTGTAAGATTGCCCAAAGCTGATTCACTGTGTAGCCTAAATGAAAGTTTCTTGCTTTTTGGTGGTGTTATGTCCATGTTCGCTATGAGAAAGGTAGGATAGTGGTCAGTTGTTCTGTCGTAGATTATACCAGATACAAGGGGAGCTGTTATGTTTGTCCATATGTGGTCCAAGTAGTAATAGCTAAATAAGTATAATAATAATAATATAATAATAATAATATGTTTTTCAGGAAAGGTACGTACATAGAGAGATTTTTACATAAGTGGATCGATTATAGATAGAGCTAGTACATACAATGCCTAAAGCCACTATTACGCAATGCGTTTCGGGCAAGAAAACATTAATATCTAAAACTTAATGCTAATGAACAAAAAGAATAAATGTTTTGAGAACAATACAAATAAAAAAAAAAAAGGGGGAACATGACTGAAAAGCAGCACAAATACAAAAGGTTGACAAACAGCATGATAAAAAAAAAAAAAAAAGCTGCCTCACCTCACTGCCTTACTGCTACATAGCATTCCCGCATGGTGCCTCCTTTTGATAATTACTTGTTCCACACCCAGTTGTATAACAGGAAGAGGTCTGGACCCCTACTTCCCTCTCTCTTTTTTAATAGTCCATATAGTCATAATTATAGCTTTAAGTATTCAACGAATAAAGTTTTTACATTTTAACCCTTCTTCTTACCTAACATCATTTGTGCAGCATATTTATTTTATGTCTCACCCGATTTAATTAAAAATAAAACCAAACTAAATAAATAGAAATGGTATGTAAGCTAAGGACACCCCTTACTATTGGTGAACAGGTCATTTGATGGTAGTAATGCTCACACCGGCAGGCTCATCACCTTCTCTCATATTTCATGTTCACCAGTGTTTATTAAATAAATAAATAATAATATGTTTATTCAGGAAAGGTACATACATAAGAGATTTTACATAAGTGGATCGATTTATAGATAGAGCTAGTACATACAATGCCTAAAGCCACTATTACGCAATGCGTTTCGGGCAAGAAAACATTAATATCTAAAACTTAATACTAATTGAACAAAAAGAATAAAATGTTTTGAGAACAGATACAATAAAGGTACAAAAAAGGGGGAACATGACTGAAAAGCAGCACAAATACAATATGTAGACAAACAGCGTTGAATAAAAAAAAAAAAAAAATACATGGTTGACAATAGAGGGGTAAGGTAGGTTACAGGGAGTTTATCAGGTAGTGTTTAGTTTTAATCTTAAACTGGTTGAGAGAGGTACAGTCTTTAACATGGTTGGGAAGGTCATTCCACATTCTGGGTCCCTTGATTTGTAGAGCATTTCTAGTTTGGTTAAGTCGTACTCTTGGAATATCAAAACTGTATTTATTTCTGGTGTGGTGCTCATGGGTTCTGTTACAGCTTTCAATGAAGCTTTTGAGGTCAGGATTGGCATTACAGTTCAGCGTTTTATATATGTATAATACACATGAGAGAATGTGCAGTGACTTAATATCTAACATATTGAGAGATTTGAGTAGGGGTACCGAGTGATGTCTGGGGCCAGAGTTGGATATTGTCCTAATAGCAGCTTTGTGTTGAGTAATTAGAGGACGTAAATGATTTTGGGTAGTAGAACCCCAAGCACAAATACCATAGTTGAGATATGGATAGATGAGGGAGTAATAGAGAGTCACCAGGGCAGGGCGGGGTACATAATATCTGATCTTAGAAAGAATGCCAACAGTTTTTGAAACTTTTTTTGATATATTTAGAATGTGTCCCTGGAAATTAAGCTTGTGATCAATGAGAACGCCAAGGAATTTGCCATCTAATTTGTTACAAATTTGGGTATTGTTAATCTTGAGATTTATTTGGTTAGAGGATTTATTGCCAAACAGAATATAGAAAGTTTTGTCAATGTTAAGGGTGAGTTTGTTGGCAGTTAGCCAAAGATGGACTTTATTAAGCTCGGTATTTACTGTGGCATTTAGAGCAAGGGGGTCAGGACTGGAGTAAATGAAGGTTGTGTCGTCAGCAAATAGAATTGGTCTAAGGTGTTGGGGCATTTGGAAGGTCATTAATGTAGATGAGAAAGAGGAGAGGGCCAAGTATACTGCCCTGAGGAACACCAATGTTGATGGGTAGGGTAGGAGAAATTGAATTGTTCACAGAAACATACTGGAGTCTGTCAGTAAGGTAAGATTTGAGGTATTGCAGGAGAGTCCTCTGACTCCATAATGATGTAATTTAAGAAGAAGGTTTTGGTGGTTCACAGTGTCAAAAGCCTTACGCAGGTCCACAAATAACCCAACAGGGAACTCATTTTTATCAAGAGCTGCATGAATTAAGTTAATCATACTAATAAGTGCATCGTTAGTGCTTTTTTTAGGTCTGAAGCCATATTGGCAAGAGCTAAGTATATTGTGCTTGGCTAGATAAGAGTAAAGCTGCTTGTAGATTAGTTTTTCAAAAATTTTTGATAAGTTAGGCAGGATTGAAATAGGTCTGTAGTTGTTAACATCAGTGAGATCACCACATTTGTGGACAGGGGTTACTCTCGCTTTTTTTAGAATATCTGGGAAGGTTTGGAGTTCAAGTGACTTGTTGAAGAGCAATGTAATTGCAGGGGCTAAGGATCTGGAGGCTTTTTTGTAATTAATGTCGGAATCTCCTCAAGGGCACTAGACTTGGTTTTAAGGGAAAGGATTATCTCATTGACATCAGTGGAATTAGTAGGCTTTAGGTACAGAGACTGTGGATAGTTACCTGTAAGGTAGTCCTTAACCTCAGTACTGGAAGAAGGAATATCATTTGCAAGGGATGACCCAATGGAAGAGAAGAACCTATTGAACTCAATAGCAGAATCAGATGCTGAAAGCTGACCATCGTTATTTGACAGGAGTGTTGGTTTGTTGTTTAAAATCTTCTTTGATCCCAAGATTTGTGAAATTGTGCTCCAAGTTTTTTTAATGTTGCTCTTTATTTGGGTAAATTTATCTTCGTAGTATTTAGTTTTGGCTCGTCTAATTATCTTAGATAGCAGTAAAGAGTAATTCTTTGAGAATTCTTTAGAGACGGTTCCTAGCCTATACTTCTTCTCAAGGTCATGTTTTTTTTTATTAATTTAAGTATTCCCTTTGTAAGCCAGGGATTGTTAAGCCTTTTGGTAGTGACTTGTTTTGTAAGCATAGGACAGTGGGTGTTATAAAGGCTTAGAGTTTTTTGAAGAAAAGATTGTACTGCTAGGTTGATGTCCCCTATGTTACCTAACTCTGACTCCCAGTTGACATTATCAGCAGCAGTTATAAAATTGCCTATAGCAGATTCATTGTGCAGCCTAAAACTTATCTCCCTTGACTCTAGAGGTGGTTTGTTAATGTTAGTTAAGAGAAATGTGGGTAATGGTCTGTAGTACTGTCGGTGATTATACCTGAAGTAAGCGGAGAGGTTATGTTGGTCCAGATGTGATCTAGAGTCGTGGCAGTACTATCAGTGATTCTGGTAGGTCTAGTGATTAAGGTATGAGGAAGCAGGAATTCATACAGTTGAGGAAGCTAACAGTAGTAGGTGCTCAGGCTCGCAGAGGTCAATATTAAAGTCCCCTGCGATAATTAGATGGTTTTTGTTAAGTCTGTTATCGAGTATTAGATTTCTAAGGTTTGAATTGAATTCGGGCACATCAGTGTTAGGAATCCTATAGACTGCTCCCACAGACAGGATAGACTCGGTACCCTTTACTCTGAAACTGGCGAAGATATACTCCCCACAGCAGTCTCTAGTTCTAATTACTTTTAAGCATGTTAGTTCATGATGTAGTAAAGAGCAGTACCACCACCTCTCTGAGTTTGACGACAGTTGTGAATTGCCAAGTAGTTAGGCATGTTAAAGAGTTGAGTAGTATCCTCTTTCAACCATGTTTCAGTAAGTACAATAAAAGTGAATTTGTTGTCAATAGTTTCAATTAAGGCACTAACATCATCGAAGTGTTTACCTAGGGATCTAACATTTAAGTTGATTACAGAGATATTGTGATTATGTGATAATACATTGTTTACATCATTTGCTGTAAAATATCTGCAGTTCAGATCATTAAAGTGATGATTGTCATAGATAGTGGATAAGAGGTTTAGTTCAGGTCTAACTTGCCTGCATAATAAGGTGGTT
>WNGS01157936.1:11911-31764 GCA_020271785.1 Procambarus virginalis
GAGTATAACAGGTACAACACACCAGTAGGGGGAGGTATAACAGGTACAAACACACCAGTAGGGGAGGTATAACAGGTACAACACACCAGTAGGTGGAGTATAACAGGTACAACACACCAGTAGGGGAGGATATAACAGGTACAACACACCAGTAGGGGAGTATAACAGGTACAACACACCAGTAGGTGAGGTAAACAGTACAACACACCAGTAGGTGGAGTATAACAGGTACAACACCAGTAGGTGGAGTATAACAGGTACAACACACCAGTAGGGGAGGTATAACAGGTACAACACACCAGTAGGGGGAGTATAACAGGTACAACACACCAGTAGGGGAGGTATAACAGGTACAACACACCAGTAGGGGAGGTATAACAGGTACAACACACCAGTAGGTGGTGTATAACAGGTACAACACACAGTAGGTGGAGTATAACAGGTACAACACACCAGTAGGTGGAGTATAAAGGTACAACACACCAGTAGGGGAGTATAACAGGTACAACACACCAGTAGGTGGAGTATAACAGGTACACACACCAGTAGGTGGAGTATAACAGGTACAACACACCAGTAGGGGGAGTATAACAGGTACAACACACCAGTAGGGGAGGTATAACAGGTACAACACACCAGTAGGGGGGGTATAACAGGTACAACACACCAGTAGGGGAGTATAACAGGTACAACACACCAGTAGGTGGAGTATAACAGGTACAACACACCAGTAGGGGAGTATAACAGGTACAACACACCAGTAGGTGGAGTATAACAGGTACAACACACCAGTAGGGGAGGTATAACAGGTACAACACACCAGTAGGTGAGGTATAACAGGTACAACACACCAGTAGGGGGTATAACAGGTACAACACACCAGTAGGGGAGTATAACAGGTACAACACACCAGTAGGTGGAGTATAACAGGTACAACACACCAGTAGGGGAGTATAACAGGTACAACACACCAGTAGGTGGAGGTATAACAGGTACAACACACCAGTAGGTGGGTATAACAGGTACAACACACCAGTAGGGGAGTATAACAGGTACAACACACCAGTAGGTGAGGTATAACAGGTACAACACACCAGTAGGGGAGTATAACAGGTACAACACACCAGTAGGTGGAGTATAACAGGTACAACACACCAGTAGGGGAGGTATAACAGGTACAACACACCAGTAGGGGAGGTATAACAGGTACAACACACCAGTAGGGGGAGTATAACAGGTACAACACACCAGTAGGGGAGGTATAACAGGTACAACACACCAGTAGGGGGAGTATAACAGGTACAACACACCAGTAGGGGAGGTATAACAGGTACAACACACAGTAGGGGAGTATAACAGGTACAACACACCAGTAGGTGAGGTATAACAGGTACAACACACCAGTAGGGGGAGTATAACAGGTACAACACACCAGTAGGTGGAGGTATAACAGGTACAACACACCAGTAGGGGAGGTATAACAGGTACAACACACCAGTAGGTGGAGTATAACAGGTACAACACACCAGTAGGTGGAGTATAACAGGTACAACACACCAGTAGGTGGAGTATAACAGGTACAACACACCAGTAGGGGAGTATAACAGGTACAACACACCAGTAGGGGAGGTATAACAGGTACAACACACCAGTAGGGGAGTATAACAGGTACAACACACCAGTAGGGAGGTATAACAGGTACAACACACCAGTAGGGAGGTATAACAGGTACAACACACCAGTAGGTGGAGGTATAACAGGTACAACACACCAGTAGGGGAGGTATAACAGGTACAACACACCAGTAGGTGGAGTATAACAGGTACAACACACCAGTAGGGGAGTATAACAGGTACAACACACCAGTAGGTGGAGTATAACAGGTACAACACACCAGTAGGTGGGTATAACAGGTACAACACACCAGTAGGTGGAGTATAACAGGTACAACACACCAGTAGGGGGAGTATAACAGGTACAACACACCAGTAGGGGAGGTATAACAGGTACAACACACCAGTAGGGGAGTATAACAGGTACAACACACCAGTAGGGGGGTATAACAGGTACAACACACCAGTAGGTGAGGTATAACAGGTACAACACACCAGTAGGGGAGTATAACAGGTACAACACACCAGTAGGGGAGGTATAACAGGTACAACACACCAGTAGGTGGAGTATAACAGGTACAACACACCAGTAGGGGAGTATAACAGGTACAACACACCAGTAGGTGGAGTATAACAGGTACAACACACCAGTAGGTGGAGTATAACAGGTACAACACACCAGTAGGTGGAGTATAACAGGTACAACACACCAGTAGGTGGAGTATAACAGGTACAACACACCAGTAGGGGAGGTATAACAGGTACAACACACCAGTAGGTGAGGTATAACAGGTACAACACACCAGTAGGTGGAGGTATAACAGGTACAACACACCAGTAGGTGAGGTATAACAGGTACAACACACCAGTAGGGGAGGTATAACAGGTACAACACACCAGTAGGTGAGGTATAACAGGTACAACACACCAGTAGGTGAGTATAACAGGTACAACACACCAGTAGGTGGAGTATAACAGGTACAACACACCAGTAGGTGGAGTATAACAGGTACAACACACCAGTAGGTGGAGTATAACAGGTACAACACACCAGTAGGTGGAGTATAACAGGTACAACACACAGTAGGGGAGGTATAACAGGTACAACACACAGTAGGGAGGTATAACAGGTACAACACACCAGTAGGGGGAGTATAACAGGTACAAACACCAGTAGGGGAGGTATAACAGGTACAACACACCAGTAGGGGAGGTATAACAGGTACAACACACCAGTAGGTGGAGTATAACAGGTACAACACACCAGTAGGTGGTGTATAACAGGTACAACACACCAGTAGGTGGAGTATAACAGGTACAACACACCAGTAGGTGGAGTATAACAGGTACAACACACCAGTAGGGGAGGTATAACAGGTACAACACACCAGGGTGAGGTATAACAGGTACAACACACCAGTAGGNACACATACACTTTAAAAGAAAAGTACAAGTCGCCGACCAGTGGGCAGAGCACCACGCCGGCCAGGCAAAGAAGGCACAAAACTGCATCAAAAGGCCCACCTCGACAACAAAACCTCAAAGTCCCAGCACGACCAAAACATGTGCCAAGACCCAAAAGATCAGTCTGCAAGCCAGGAAGACCCCGGAACTCCAGAAGGCAGAACGGGTCACACGAGGAAACAAAGCCCCTGAACCCACAAAGGGGGCCCAAGAGGAAGAAACCTCCGGAACGAAACCAAAGAACCCAAAGGAACCCAGAATCGAACCAGGGGAAGCCAAACCACCCATTTGCCGGAGGAGAACACCACAGAAAGGCAAAGCACAGCCCCAGACAGAACCCCCAGGGAAACGGCATAACAGACCGAAAACCGAGGGACAAGGTGTGGGGAGCAAGCATAACAGCCAAGGACACTGAGCCCAAACCCAAGGCCCAGACCCAAAACAGACAAAAGGAACCCGGTGTAAAATCAACACCCAAACGTTCCCGAGGAACAGGAAACGGGCAGAAAACACCAGAAAAGCAAAGAAACGACAACAGGAGAATAAAACCCCTGAAAAAAGGTGAAAACTCACCCAAGAAGCTCGCTTGCACACCCAGTCGCATGTAAACAAACCGCAACACCGCCCTGGTGGCCACGCCGGGAAACCGGCAGACGAAAATGACCGCCAGCAGGGGCTGTGACTGACGCTAAAGATACAAAAACACGCCAGCAAAAGTGGGAAGCAAGCAGACTGGATGGGTGAAAAACGCCGCCCAAAAGCAGAAAACCCAGGCAGAGGCAAACCGCTCCAGAACTGCTAGCAGGCATCCCCCACAGCCCCGGGAACCAGTAACAGAGGCCCGGGGCAGAGCCGTCCTCCAAGCCCTCCGCCCTTAAAGAAAGGCAAGAGTTCATGGAAAGGCAGCAAGAAAGGGCCACTGGTAAGACCCAGAAACCTTGGCAGGAGGAACCAGCTCGAAAACCTCCGTCTCTCAACCCGAACAGGGCAGCCCCCGAAAACCGCCCGAGTCTCGGCCCCAACTAAACCCTGCCCCGACCCCGAAACCCGCAGACAGTCCGGAGCCGGGAACAGGGAGGGAAAGGGGCGAACAGCACCTAACCAAACGGGGCGGCCTCGGGGCATCCGAGTGGGAAACCAACCAAGCATGTTGCAGCAACCTAACCTAGCTTGCAACACGGATGCCGCCTGTACTCTGAACAGTAATAACATCAGGAGAGTACTGGAGAACAAGCAGAGAATCTCTCGCAAGACTCCGGGTCAAGGTGTCAGTGACCCAACAGGCAGCATGACGGAGGTAAAAGTGGCGACTGTCACTCGGAGACAAGGGCACAGCAACCAACGATCCCATACAAGACGGGTTGAAATCAAGACACATTCAATGGTCCCCCGAGCCCAGACAGGGGTTTCCAGGGCCCGTAGGCTGACTGCTACGGGAAGCCCGGGCAAGGTGTTGCTAACCGGTTAAGAAACCCAAACATAACAAGAGGGTAGAGGATAGCACTGAAAACCCCTGCAACGTGTACAATCACGAGGGCCTAGCTGAGGGCCACCAAACACTACCAGTGGAACTATAGCCACACTAGGCAGACCCCACTAGGCATGAAAATAAAAACAAAAGAAAAACCCCGCAAAAGTACACCGTCTCCAGAGGCAACAGGAACTGGCCGCCGCTTAGGTGGCAGGCTGTGCAACATCTTGACGCCCTAACCAGCACAATACCAATCTCTACCCAGGGCCAAACACGGGCCCCAAGCCCCAGCTGGCCCCAAGGGCGAGGCAAATGCCGAGCAGCAAGAACCTCTATGGGAATGGTTCCCGAACCCCCCAGCGAAGATAACCCTGTTACGCAAGGGCAGTACTCACAGGGCGCTTAGGGAAGTCAGCCACTAAGTGCATGCAGCCCTGGCACTGATGATACTCCTGGCCATTGCACAACACAACACACGGCAGTGAACGCCACACAAGGCAAACACTGCCTAGGAAACCGAGGCCAGAGAAGCGTCTATCCCGGTTGACATTAGCTTACGAACTGAAGCTTGGCAGCCGGCAGAGCAGGTCCGGGGCTCCCCCCCCCTCTCGGGGTAGGGAGGTTTGCGCGGACGATCGGCGCGGCAGTGAAGTGTGATGTTTGCTTGTTTGCTTGTTTGCTTGTTTCCTTGGGATTGTAGGGAGTTTCTACCTCTCTGTTCGTTTTTTTTGTTTTAGTTTGTGGGGTTTGTTTTGTTATGCCTACCTTTCTGGGTGCCTGACCCCGGTCGATGGCAGATAAGGAAAACCTCAACCACAAAGGGGTTTTCCAGGGCCATTGCTCCCTGAAACCTCTCTGAAGGGGCCAGGTTCTGGCGCTGGTCCCTGGTAGGTCTGAACTCCTTAGCTAATGTCCCGGTCTAATATAACATACATTAGCCCGATAAGCTCCAGGGAGCCGTAGGGGCTCCCCACAGAAAAAATAATAAGCATAGTAATAGCAAATTACCTGGCTCAACACGAGGCACATCATGATACCATTATAGCCTGAGCCACGAGGAGATTTGGTTTAAGTGATTCGGACGTGTCCATGGCTTGCTAACCAGGCTACATTCCACAAAACAGCTAAGCTGACAAACACTTACTCATTACTAACCATTAATGAAATTTTAGAATAACCATTGGTAGTAAAATTTTTATATCAATCGATTAATTTTGATTCCATATAATATAAGTACCCCTTTCCCCACAAACCTGTGAAGGAAAGATACTTGTGGGAAATATAGAATCATACAGTCCACTATCGTATCATACAGTCCGCTATCGTAAGAAATAGATTAGTAACAAAGTAAATTATAAATCATTGAACAAATTAATTAATAATAGTAATTTAAATAATAAAATCCCACTAGTCAGTTCTCCCCACAGGCAGTGTGGGGTCAGCAACACAATACCCACCAATGCCTTCTTAGCACCACACAGCCATACAGATAATAGCAGCACTATTACAAGGGATGACAAAGCTGGTTTAATAGTAGATTCAGAAGTAAAAATGGGAGGCCTTTTGTAAGATTGGGTGTTCGTAAGTCCAATGTTTAAGGACCCCCTGAACTGCAAAACCAATGCAAAAGACACACACACACGAGATATTCCACCTACCTATGATACTGTCAAAATTGCTACTGTCCAATTGTAAAGCTCCTCCCTGTATTTTTCTGAACTGGAGAACCACCTGAAAACATAAAACATTGCATTATATGCTAATCATTTGATTTTTATTAAGAGATTAACAGAAAAATTTGCATTGTATGCACACAAAAATGTGTATGCATTTAGCTATACTGCGTGAATAGAGCATGTGTGTGCAATAGACTGGCAGTTTAGGGGGTGTGAATGGTGCCCACACAATCAAAACATTCTGGCTTACATTTTCATTTTTAGCCATATTAATGCCTGAAATTTTGCACACTCTCATTACCATATTTTTTTTATCTTACTGGGAGGAGAAAACAGTTCCTGGCCATCCTTAAAAAATAAAAAATTAGGGTATCAACACACAGTGAGTCACATTAGGTCAGGCAAGGCTTTAATGGTAATAATGCAACAGAGAGGGTAGACAAGCAACTTCTGCCAAGTAATTACAAGAAAGACAATTAAATTCCTTTAAGGTACAGCATGTTCTTTCATCCTGAACATTATATCAGTGAAGCAGCACAGTAATAATGTTGACCCTACATGGTCATACCTGGATCACACTTAGAACTGGTTTCTGGGAGCTCATCCACTTCCCAAGTCAAGGCTGTCACCAAACTTACCTAATTTTCCCTTCAGGAATAAGGAGGAGAAAATATGGTAGTTAGCAGCAAGGGCAATGACCAAGCCAACCTCTTTAGATGGACTAACATGATGAGCCACATGGAAGACTGTCACTGCTTCCTGAGAGGCAAATATCTTGGGAAAGCATTTGTGGCTGCAACAGTGGACAACAAAGTGCTCTCAGACGAAAAACCTTAAATGCTGAAGGCAACTTGAGCACCCGGATATGAAGCAGATCCCCAACATCACAGGAAAGGACAGAAGTGAACAGAGCACTGTTAATTTAATAGCACCAATTGGAGACTGTCCCAACAAAGACCTGGAAAACTGTAGCTGCCTCTTTCCACTCAAGGCCCTGCATTCAACAGAAAGGCTACTACTTGCCCATGGAAATTAAGGACTGCCTGCTACACAGAAGAAAATTCAGACCTCAGACATTAGCCTGGAAGTACAAGAGGATGCAAACTCAAACAAAATTGGATCGAGATGCACAAATCATGGTTCTGAGTAGAGATCGATGCAAGTCCCATTGGGCCAAACTTGAAACAGATGAGACTGCAGATATCTGTGCAAATGCGAGGAAGAGGGAGGATGACCCAAGCCACAAACTGAGACTCTACAACGGGCAAGACTCAGGCAACCCCAAATTTCAGAGATGCCCCTACTGTTGAACGGTTCAGGGTTGGAGCTTACAGTCCCCAAGTCCCTTCCCCTACCCAAAACCCCCGAGAATGGGAGAAAGGAGAGGACAGAGCACTAGGAATAGAGGCCTCCAACCTCAATAGCTTTTATGAACGACATCCACAATTCTGGCACTACATCAAGAATACTAACACAAATATAGCAGACTTTAAAAAAGAAATTGATAACATGTCCATGTACTCAGCCCTGGATTTTCACTCCTACTCAACATTTATGAAGAAATTCAAGGTTTCAATGGCATGGACACTCGGTATAATATGGAGAATAAGCTCCAAAATCAGTATGTGAATTGCCCCAGCAGGAGACACTGAAAAACTACTGATACCAACACAGTCTTTGACTGGGCCACAGAAAATAAAAAGATAATAAAAAGTGATGTCAGTCACTGTAAGAGCTTCGTAATTCGGAGCGTGTTAATTAAGACCTCAGTAATCTGGCCCTTTGGGTAATATGGTCAAAATTGAGTCCAAGTTCTTGATTATTTAAAACAGATCTGAATTACTGGATTTTGCAGTCCTGTTACTGGATGACAAGTGGTGGCCATTGATCATAACATGAATTACATTAAAACATGCATTTAATATAAAATAATGAAATTGTATCTAATATTATAACACGTACAGTAATATAGAAATTGTTAAAAACTGCATGTGCAAGCTGTATAGTGTATTTCCATGCTAAAAAGAGTTTCTTCAAATGGCAGGCTACATGTCTTGTTCAAAGGGACCAGTCTTGACCCTGTAAAGTTGCTCACTCAAGTGATGTGTTTTCCCTTACATGATGTAACACAGAGGCAGTCTCTAACTGAAAGATTTTCTTAACTTTTTTTTTTTCATTTAACCATTGGACAGCAGCTATGGAGAAATGGTCACATCTGCCTTCATGAAAGAAAAAAAGGAAAAAGAAAAATGTTCATTATAGAAATATTAATTTGTATGCAAAAGCAAGAAAAATGTGAAAATAAGTGAATATTTATCGTTTAACTGGGTGGAATTACTCTGGAAGAGTGTGCGGTGGCTGTGAACCTACCTGGATTGTACCTGCATGGAGTTCTGGGAGTTCTACTACTTCCCAGGCCAGGCCCAGGGCCAGGCTTGACTTGCAAGAGCTTGGTCCATCAGGCTGTTGCTTGGACCAGCCTGCAGGCCCACATATCCACCACAGCCCAGTTGGTCCGGCACTTCTTGAAGAAAACTATCTAGTTTTCTCTGTAAGACGTCCACGGTTGTTCTGCTCCCCAAGGCCAGGCTTGACTTGTGAGAGCTCGGTCCATCAGGCTGTTGCTTGGAGTGGCCCGCAGGCCCACAAATCCACCACAGCCCAGTTGGTCCGGCACTTCTTGAAGAAAACTATCTAGTTTTCTCTGTAAGATGTCCACGGTTGTTCCGGCAGTATTTCTTATACTCGCTGGGAGGATGTTGAGCAACTGTGGACCTCTGATGTTTATACAGTGTTCTCTGATTGTGCCTATGGCACCTCTGCTCTTCACTGGTTCTATTCTGAATTTTCTTCTCTGGCACCTGTCAACACCAGGTGCTCTATTTTGCCGATGCTTCCTGTGTTATCATCACGTTTTACTGATTATCACTTGTTCCTCTTTATTTATATTCACATAGAACTATTATATGTATATTTGCATCATACATGTAAAACTCAGACAATAATTGTTTAAATCATCGTATGACGATGACCGCATTCCCTGGTCATCATCATTCACGATGATAACCGCATTTATCAAGTACAATACACGCATTAGTGAAAGAACTTTTTGAGGTTTAATTTTGCTGCCCTGCTATACATATTAATTTCTTTTTTGCTTTTCTTACCTCATTTTTAACTGTTCTTGATGATATAAATTGTTGTGTAGGATTGCCTTCTCCATTTTTGTACTGTACACATATACAGTATAGAGCTTATACACGTATAGAGCTTTTTATATCAAATGAGGTTCTATAGTCCCGTGTCTTCCATCGATGGTCGTTTGTTTTATAAGTAATAAATTTATATGGTGTACTATCTTGAGATGATTTCGGGACTAAGCATCCCCGTGGCCCGGTCCTCGGCCAGGCCTCCTTTTTTGTTATCCCCCCCCCCTAGGAAGCAGCCCGTAGCAGTTGTCTAACTCCCAGGTACCTATTTACTGCTAGGTGAACAAACGCATCAGGGGAAAGAAACTTTGCCCATTTGTCTCCGCCTCCACCGGGGATTGGAACCCACAACCTCAGCGCTACAAATCCGAAGCGCTGTCCACTCAGCTGTCAGGTGTGCTATGTTGCTGGTCTTTAATTAATAATTAATCTTGTCAGGGACAAGCAGACTGTGTATATAGATAATAGGCACATATAATAAGGTGCCCCCCCCCCTGCAAGATCAAACTACTGACCCTCCCCACAATAGCTACCTAACTCCCAGGTATCTATTTACTACTGGGTAAACAGAGGCAATAGGTGATAGGAAATGTGCCCGACCATTTCTGTCCCATCCCCGATTCAAATCCAAGATTCCCGACTGGGAGTCGAGAACAAACTCGACTGTACTACCAAGACCTCGTTCCTGGTCTAAAATATCCTGGTTGCCCGAAACGCTGAGCGTATTAGTGCCTTTAGGCATAGTATGTACTAGCTCTACCTAGAAATCCAACATTCTGTTTGTAACTCATTTTGAATGTACAGGTATGTATTTGTACCTGAATAAACATTATTATTATTATTATTATTATGCTCCTGGTAGTAGTAATTAGGAGCTTGGGTGTTAGTAGACTGTTGTGGGTGGCATTCTGGGGAATGGTCAAGTGTAGTATATATATCCGAGGTATACTCGACTTTCCCACAAACGTCACAAGGCACAGTACAAGGAAAATAGCCGCAAGGCTCAGCGACGAGTGGGCCGAAAGATCCCAGCGTTATAAAAAAGGGTTCACGCCCCAAGTCAGTATGTGGGCTTAGACCCAAACAAGACGTTAACTTGGTTTTGAATATGATCTTGGTCATTAAAATATTTCTGGAGTAAACATAGTCAAGACGTTTGAGAAGCAACGTGCCCAACCAGCCTGAGGTGTGTGAGTGGTGGTGGTAGAGTAATTAGCAGCAATATAATGGCTCAGGTGAGTGAGGGAGGTGGAGCGAGTTGTCCAGACTGTGCTCTGTGCTCCACATAACCCACACACGACAGCCTGAGGTGTGTGAGTGGTGGTGGTAGAGTAATTACCAGCAATATAATGGGTCAAGTGAGCGAGATAGAGGTGGGGCGAGTTGTCCCGACAGCTCGCCACCCGCCCGCAGATGACAGCCTCACCAACCACCACCACACACTCATCTCCCTCACTCACTCACCCAGGACCACCAGCCGACCTTTCAACCACTGTACTAAGAGTCTAGAGTGCGTGCGTTACCGCGAGGAGAGAGAGGAGCCATTGGAGTGTGGTAAAGTTGAGCATGGTGGGGCGAGGCGGGGAGAGCGGCGGCCACACAGCTGTTCTCTACACAACACGTCGACGGCCGCTCCTCGCCGCCTCGCGCCACACACTCAACTATCACTCATTATTTCACCCTTCTACACTCACTAACCTCATTATTACAACCCGCTACCCTAACCACCCACATTAATTACAGCAATTTCATAGTTAATATATGGGTAGACACCTCGTTTAAACTATTCTGAGATAAGTAGTCAGTTTGTTGATTCCTATCGCTGTCAAACATTACCCGGGGAAACAGAGAAAGATTACAAATATACACATTTTATTCACATAGATCATTGCCCTCGTGTACTTTAGCTCTATTTACTAAAAATATATTTTCCTGGTTGTTTATGTGGCATTGTATAAAATTAAACCATTAACTTAAGTGTTCATCAGACTAAGTTACTTAACCCGTTTTTAAGGCTTTAAGTATTTCCGGCGTGGCGGAGAGATAATGGACCCATGAAGCAATACATTTTATCATTTATTTATTTATTTATTTATATATATACAAGAAGGTACATTAGGATTGTGAGGATACAAAGCATAGTAATTACATTCTTGTAAAGCCACTAGTACGCGCAGCGTTTCTGGCAGGTCCTTAATCTAAATCTTAATCAATTTGATCAATGATAAAATTTATAGATGTTTATAATTATTTCGTAAATTTTTGCACTACGACCGAAGTTCACTTTTAGCGAATTAAGAAAATATAAATGTTGAATGTACAAGCTATGTAAACTAAAATCATAAAGAGCAACTCAATCTTCTACTATTTATTTATTTATAATAATTCAATTTCTTTCTTTATTATGCACCCCATACCCATCCCGTGGGCGGTGGTGTAAAGGATACAGAGGCACATAATCGGTTCAGGAACTGAACCCTCTAGTTCGTTTAGCTAAGCAAATAACAATGTTTGACGCTAGTTACAAAATTATCAATGTTGTATACACATGTACACACCCTCATACATACATGTACATATATATATATACGTATACACATATACATACACATACATATCTAATCACCCACACAAATACACACATCAAGAATCTTTGTGGCACAAGTGACACAAAGAGGTGTCACAAGTGACATTACAAGAGGCTCACAACAGTCACTATACAAAGCACTTTACATCTATAGTGAGTCACACAGTTACTAGTCTTGCTCCACACCCACCCAACTGGGCGGCAGCTTTACAGTCATGTGCATGCATTACCGACAGTAAGCAAATTTTGGATACTTCGCTAAGATTTCGGGTAGCACATCATTATGAATGAAGTACTTACACATTTCTTGGACACTATTGATGGTGTTATCTCTAAATTCCGCAATTTTTTCACATTCCATTATATAATGACGCAAAGTATGCGAATAGTTCTGCTGACAGAGTTTACATTTAGTCAAATCTACATCAGCAGATGTTACAAACTCCCAGAGGTACTTGTAGCCGAGCCTAAGCCTAGCAGTGGTAACATCTAGAAGTCTGCTAACATTATTGGATGCCCCATAGACGTGCGGTTCTTCATGCATAATAGAATGATGATAGATGGAGTAACTGGTGTGAATTTCACTTTGCCTCAAGCCTCCGAAATTTAGTTGATGTTCCTGGGATATTACTGCCCTCAGGCTGCTGAAAGGCAGTCCAAGTTGGTAATCAATTCCCTCTTTACGAGCAAAAGTCTTGGCTAGCTCATCAGTTCTATCATGCATTCGGAGACCAATATGGGAAGGAATCCACAGGAGACAAACTCTGACTCCATCATTGATTATTTCACTATATCTGTGTCTAGCTTCAGAGATAAGCACGTCACAGTTATGCCTTGGGGAGCTGAGGGCAGTCAAGGATGACAAGGAGTCACTTACAATTAGCGTGTCAACTTTGGATTCATATACGCGCTCTAGTGCAAGGATTATGGCAACCAATTCTGTTTGAAGAGTGGAGGCCCAGTTACTTAGTCTCGCTCCACACTCATGGGAGATGGAACCATCTCTCCCTGTCACAACAACTGCACTTCCAGCTGCACCATAGGACTGATGCAAGGATCCATCAGTGTAAATAATCTGGGAAAGGGAGCGCTCTCTGACTAAAGCATCAATTTGGCTTAAGGCATTGTACTTTGCTTCTTGTCGAAGCAAGGCCTGTTCTTTAATCAGCTTCATGGGTGGGAAAGGGGGAACAGTAATTTGGAAAGGAGTGATCTCCCATGGGGCAGGAAAGTGTTGTTGTTGTCTCTCTTGGTGGGGGTGATGAAAGTTATACATTCTGAGCACATTGGCAGTTACAGTAATCCATTTGGAGGGATGCTGACCTTCAAGGAAGAAGGCTTGGAGGGCTTCAGTGCAGGGGTTAGGGTGGGTTAGCCTAAGCATCTTGATACCAATTAAAGCATTAATTTCAGTGATACGATCACTTACACATGAAATATTCAGTTCCTTCCTCATGTTTAGTAATTTAGTTGTACGGGGGCATCCTAGGATAATCCACATGGCTTCGTTTTGCATCTTTTCCAGCCCTCCAAGCATTCTCTCAGGCACTAGAGCAAGCATGGGTGCAGCATAATCAATCAGAGACCTAATATATGAGAGATACATCATTTTGACAATTCTCACATTTGCACCATAGCTTGGATGGTAGCCTGCCACAGTCTTGAGAGCACGGAGCCTCTCTCTACATTGGCGACCCAGTCTGGCTACAACATTGCGGTACAGTGGAACTTCAAGACCAAGGTATTTGTATCTGGTTATATAGTCGAGCAGAGAGCCATCATGCAACTGCATTTTGCGAACGGCCCCACCCCGCCTGGGTGGGCGTCGGTTCAGGATCTTTGTTTTCTCTACTGAGATGACCAAGCAGAGAAAACAAAGATCCTGAACCGACGCCCACCCAGGCGGGGTGGAAATTTTTATTCAGGTAAGGTACATACATACAAGGTAAAATACAAAAGTTGATGGATTTATAAATAAAGCTAGTATATACAATGCCTAAAGCCACTATTACGCAATTGTGATGAGAAAAAATAAGAAAAGAATGGAAAAAAGGAGGGGGGGGGGAACATGGCAGAAAAAAAGCAAAAATACAATTTGGTCAACAAAACAGCATTATTAAAAATAGAAGACATGGGTTGACATTTTGGGGGTGAGGGAGGTTACATTGAGTTAATTAGATGGTACTTAGTTTTTATCTTAAACTGGTTGGGAGAATTCAATTTCTCAATTTCTTTCTTTATTATGCACCCCATACCCATCCCGTGGGCGGTGGTGTAAAGGATACAGAGGCACATAATCGGTTCAGGAACTGAACCCTCTAGTTCGTTTAGCTAAGCAAATAACAATGTTTGACGCTAGTTACAAAATTATCAATGTTGTATACACATGTACACACCCTCATACATACATGTACATATATATATATACGTATACACATATACATACACATACATATCTAATCACCCACACAAATACACACATCAAGAATCTTTGTGGCACAAGTGACACAAAGAGGTGTCACAAGTGACATTACAAGAGGCTCACAACAGTCACTATACAAGGCACTTTACATCTATAGTGAGTCACACAGTTACTAGTCTTGCTGCACACCCACCCAACTGGGCGGCAGCTTTACAGTCATGTGCATGCATTACCGACAGTAAGCAAATTTTGGATACTTCGCTAAAATTTCGGGCAGCACATCATTGTGAATGAAGTACTTACACATTTCTTGGACACTATTGATGGTGTTATCTCTAAATTCCGCAATTTTTTCACATTCCATTATATAATGACGCAAAGTATGCGAATAGTTCTGCTGACAGAGTTTACATTTAGTCAAATCTACATCAGCAGATGTTACAAACTCCCAGAGGTACTTGTAGCCGAGCCTAAGCCTAGCAGTGGTAACATCTAGAAGTCTGCTAACATTATTGGATGCCCCATAGACGTGCGGTTCTTCCTGCATAATAGAATGATGATAGATGGAGTAACTGGTGTGAATTTCACTTTGCCTCAAGCCTCCGAAATTAGGTGGTACTTAGTTTTTATCTTAAACTGGTTGGGAGAGATAGAGTCTTTAACATAATTGGGAAGGTCATTCCACATCCTGGGTCCCTTGATTTGTAAAGTATTTCTAGTTTGATTAAGTCGTACTCTTGGAATATCAAATAGGTATTTGTTTCTGGTGTGGTGCCCATGGGATCTGTTACAACCTTCTAGGAAGCTTTTAAGGTCAGGACTAACATTACAGTTCAGCGTTTTATATATATAAATCCATCAACTTTTGTATCTTACCATGTATGTATGTACCTTACCTGAATAAAAATTTATTTATTTATTTATTATTTATTATTTATATAAAATACACATGAGAGGATGTGCAGGGACTTAATATCTAACATATTCAGAGATTTGAGTAAGGGTACCGAGTGATGTCTGGGGCCAGAGTTGGATATTGTCCTAATAGCAGCTTTGTGTTGAGTAATTAGAGGACGTAAATGATTTTGGGTAGTAGAACCCCAAGCACAAATACCATAGTTGAGATATGGATAGATGAGAGAGTAATAGAGAGTCACCAGGGCAGGGCGAGGTACATAATATCTGATCTTAGAAAGAATGCCAACAGTTTTCGAAACTTTTTTTGATATATTTAGAATGTGTCCCTGGAAATTCAGCTTGCGGTCAATGAGAACAATTCAATTTCTTTCTTTATTATGCACCCCATACCCATCCCGTGGGCGGTGGTGTAAAGGATACAGAGGCACATAACTGAACCAGATGAATGTACTGAACTTCAGTTCAGGAACTGAACCCTCTAGTTCGTTTAGCTAAGCAAATAACAATGTTTGACGCTAGTTACAAAATTATCAATGTTGTATACACATGTACACACCCTCATACATACAAGTACATATATATATACGTATACACATATACATACATATCTAATCACCCACACAAATACACACATCAAGAATCTTTGTGTCACAAGTGACACAAAGAGGTGTCACGAGTGACATTACAAGAGGCTCACAACAGTCACTATACCAGGCACTTTACATCTATAGTGAGTCACACAGTTACTAGTCTTGCTGCACACCCACCCAACTGGGCGGCAGCTTTACAGTCATGTGCTCCACACCCACCCAACTGGGCGGCAGCTTTACAGTCATGTGCATGCATTACCGACAGTAAGCAAATTTTGGATACTTCGCTAAAATTTCGGGCAGCACATCATTGTGAATGAAGTACTTACACATTTCTTGGACACTATTGATGGTGTTATCTCTAAATTCCGCAATTTTTTCACATTCCATTATATATAATGGTCAATGAGAACGCCAAGGAATTTGCCATCTACTTTATTACAAATTTGGGTATTGTTAATCCTGAGATTTACTTGATTTGAGGATTTATTGCCAAACAAAATATAGAAAGTTTTGTCAATATTGAGGGTGAGTTTGTTGGCAGTTAGCCAAAGATGGACTTTATTTAGCTCAGTATTTACCGTGGCATTTAGAGCAAGGGGGTCAGGACTGGAGTAAATGAAGGTCGTATCGTCAGCAAATGGATTTGGTTTGAGATGTTGGGAGACATTTGGGAGGTCATTAATGTAGATGAGAAAGAGGAGAGGGCCAAGTATGCTGCCCTGAGGAACACCAATGTTGATGGGTAGGGTGGGAGAAATGGAATTATTCACAGAAACATACTGGAGCCTGTCAGTAAGGTAAGATTTGAGGTATTGCAGGGAGTGTCTTCTGACTCCATAATGATGTAATTTAAGAAGAAGGTTTTGGTGGTTGACAGTGTCAAAAGCCTTACGCAGGTCCACAAATAACCCAACAGGGAACTCATTTTTATCAAGAGCTGCATGTATCAAGTTAATCATACTAATAAGTGCATCGTTAGTGTTTTTTTGGGGTCTGAAGCCATATTGACAAGAGCTAAGTATATTGTGTTTGGCTAGATAAGAGTAAAGCTGCTTATAGATTAGTTTTTCAAATATTTTTGATATGTTTGGCAGAATTGATATAGGTCTGAAGTTGGTAACATCAGTGAAATCACCACATTTGTGGACAGGGGTTACTCTCGCTTTTTTTTTAGAATATCTGGAAAGATATTCATATTGTTGAATGTACAAGCTATGTAAACTAAAATCATAAAGAGCAACTCGATCTTCTACTATTTATATATATATATATATATATATATATATATATATATATATATATATATATATATTCAAGAAGGTACACTGGGTTTATGAGAGTACATAACATTGGTGTTTTAACATTCTTGTAAAGCCACAAACTCATAGCGTTTCGGGCAGGTCCTTAATTTAACAGATTATTTTAAGTAGGTAATTTGTAGCTAAATTGAAAATGTCAACATGTGCATTGTAAGAAAATTTGAAGAAAATTAGTAGGTACATTATAGTAAAATTGGGATATGATAAAGAGGTACGTTGCAGCATAATTTGAAGATTATATCTTGGGGATTGAGTAGCACTAGATACAGGGCGAGCTTAAAGCGCAAGGAAGGAAACTATGAAGATGAAATTAGGTACTTTTTGGTTTTGTTTTTGAATATCACCATCTTGTTGATGGTGATATTCATATCTTGGTCAGCATGCATGCAGCAATTCCTTTTACCTTTATTTCAATCGACGTTAGCTTGGTTTCTATTAGATTTAGAATTAGATTAAGATTTTTTATTCAGGTAAAGGTACATACATTGAAGATGAGTAGCTTAGGCTATTTCTACCCCCCTCTACTTCAAGTCCCTCAAGGGGCGCACAAACTCAGTGAGTACAAATACACAAATAACATTACAAGAATCCCATTTAACATTGCAGGTTAATATAGTAAGTACAGCATATTACAAGAATCCCATTTAACATTGCAGGTTAATATAGCAAGTACAGCATATAATTGTCACACTCTTGGGGCAAACTTCTTGTAGCTCCTAAGTATACTGTCTATCATACCATTATCACACATCCAAACAATTTGATGTGGTACACTATTTAATTCCTTATTTCTATAGTTATCAATAAGTTGACACTCTAATACATAATGTTCTAAGGTGTGGGCGTGCGGCATACTACATAATTTACACTCCTTATCTTTTTCACTGACATAAACACCACTTCCTTATGTCTGGTCGTGATGGTCAAGCGGATTAAGGCGTCCTGTACATACCAGTTGCGTTGCTCCTGGCAGTATGGGTTCAAGTCACTTCTGGGGTGTGAGTTTTCAGTTATATATATATATATATATATATATATATATATATATATATATATATATATATATATATATATATATACACACATATATATATATATATATATATATATATATATATATATATATATATGTATATATATATATATATATATATATATATATATATATATATATATATATATTATTAAATATGACCGAAAAAGCATCGACACGGTCGACGCTTATGTCGACCGTGCTCTCAGCCACAGCTCAGAATGGAAGCAAGTCGACAAAGAACTCTGTAGGGTAAGGCAGGTCCTAGTCAACAACGGCTTCTCCAATGGTTTCATTGAAGACATCATAAGAAGGAAAGTGAAACGCCATGCAACCTCTGAAGAGACAACTAATACAACACCTATACCCCCTATTAGACTATTTTACAGGAACTTCTTTTCCACAGCTCATAAAACGGAGGAAAGGGTCCTGAAAGATATTGTTAATAGAAATGTTATCCCTACAGAAAAAATCAGAAGATACAACTGACGATTTACTATAAAACCAAGAAAACGGCCAACCTACTCATGAGAAACTCTCCAGACACTGAGCAGAACGCTCTAAAAGAGACCAACGTCGTCTATGCCTTCAAATGCCCTCTTGGGGACTGTAAGCCTCAAAAAACTCAGTATATAGGCAAGACAACAACATCTCTTTCCAGGCGTTTAACGATGCATAAGCAACAGGGCTCCATTAAGGAACATATAATCTCTTCCCACAACCAAACCATCACTAGAGAAATCTTAGCAAACAACACAGAAATCATTGATAGATACAGCGACAGCAGGCGGCTTGACATCTGCGAGGCACTACACATCAAGAAGCAATCAACCATCACCAGCAATCAACAGCCAATTAATGCACAACTATATTCTACCCACTTCAAGACTCCGCTCCAATATAGAAGCATCAAGAAATTTGGGCCAATAGGCCGTCTGCAGTTACAGATCTATTCTTCCCTTTAGCTTATACCCATTGTTCCGTGTTCTGTGTTTTGTTGAAAGTTTGTTTTCACCTCATCCAAAACCATTGTAACATGTCACCTCACCCAAATGCAGGTATAAAAAAGAAAGTCAAAGCTGTTTAAACTCTGTTCAGTTATAGTTGTGTGTGTGTAAACTAAAGTCTTTGAAAATGTAATAAGTTTTACGAAACGCGATCAAGTGTCGCGTCAGACTAGAAATAAAAATGAATTTTGGAGAATTGATTTTTCATTTACCATCAACAGTAAAAAGAAACATAAGGAAGATCGAGAAAATTCGTGTTAGAATTATTAATCTTACTTTTCGGTCATATTTAATAATATATGTCTACAGGAAGACTGCTACCAAAATATATAATATATATATATAATATATATATATATATATATATATATATATATAGTATATATATATAATATATATATAATATATATATATATATATACATACACATATATATAATATAGTATATTTTGGTAGCAGTCTTTCTTGTAAACATATGTTGTTGTTAAATATGACCGAAAAGGTAAGCTTAATAATTCTAACACGAATTTTCTCAATATTT
>WNGS01157937.1:8822-36298 GCA_020271785.1 Procambarus virginalis
AGAAGATGTCCACGGTTGTTCCGGCAATATTTCTTATAGTCGCTGGGAGGACGTTGAACAACCGCGGACCTCTGATGTTTATACAGTGCTCTCTGATTGTGCCTATGGCACCTCTGCTCTTCACTGGATCAATCTTGCATTTTCTTCCATATCGTTCACTCCAGTACGTTGTTATTTTACTGTGTAGATTTGGGACCTGGCCCTCCAGTATTTCCACGTGTATATTATTTGGTATCTCTCTCGTCTCCTTTCTAGAGAGTACATTTGGAGAGCTTTGAGACGATCCCAATAATTTAGGTGCTTTATCTCGTCTATGCGTGCCGTATATGTTCTCTGTATTCCCTCTATTTCAGCAATCTCTCCTGCTCTGAAGGGGAAGTGAGTACTGAGCAGTATTCGAGACGGGACAACACAAGTGACTTGAAGAGTACAACCATTGTGATGGGATCCCTGGATTTGAAAGTTCTCGTAATCCATCCGATCATTTTTCTGGCTGACGCAATATTTGCTTGGTTATGCTCCCTAAACGTTAGATCGTCGGACATCATTATTCCCAAATCCTTGACATGCTGTTTTTCTACTATGGGAAGATTCGATTGTGTTTTGTACCCTGTATTATGTTTCAATCCTCATTTTTGCCGTACCTGAGTACCTGAAATTTATCACTGTTAAACATCATGTTATTTTCTGCTGCCCAATCGAAAACTTTGTTGACATCTGCTTGTAGTTTTTCAATGTCTTCAGCAGAGGTAATTTTCATGCTGATTTTTGTGTCATCTGCAAAGGACGACACGAAGCTGTGACGTGTATTTTTGTCTATATCAGATATGAGAATAAGGAACAGTAGCGGTGCAAGGACTGTACCTTGAGGTACAGAGCTTTTAACATCGCTTGGACTCGATTTTATCTGATTGACTGTTACTCTTTGTGTTCTGTTCGACAGGAAATTGAGTATCCAGCGTCCTACTTTTCCAGTTATTCCCATTGACCTCATTTTGTGAGCTATCACCCCATGGTCACATTTGTCGAACGCCTTTGCAAAGTCTGTGTATACAACATCTGCATTTTGCTTTTCTTCTAGGGCTTCTGTGATTTTGTCATAGTGGTTGAGTAACTGTGACAGACAGGATCTTCCCGCTCTAAATCCATGTTGTCCTGGGTTGTGCAATTCATTGTTTTCCATAAAACTAGAAATTTGATTCCTAATCACTCTTTCAAACACTTTTATTATGTGTGATGTTAGTGCAACTGGCCTATAATTTTTTGCCAAGGCTTTACTCCCCCCTTGTGCAACGGAGCTATATCTGCAGATTTAAGTGCTGCTGGTATCTCCCCTGTATCCAGGCTCTTTCTCCATATTACGCTGAGTGCTCTCGCTACTGGTACTTTACATTTCTTTATGAATATTGAATTCCATGAGTCAGGCCCAGGGGCTGAGTGCATGGGCATATTGTCAATTTCTCTTTTTCCGAGTTTGTGGTAATATCCGTTATATTATCTGCAGCTTGAATGTCATTCATAAAGAAGCTGTCTGGGTCATCAACTTTCATGTTGTTTATTGGTGTGCTAAACATAGCCTCATACTGGCTTCTTAGAATTTCACTAATCTCTTTGTCGTCCTCTGTGTACGTACCTTCATTTGTAATTAACGGTCCAATACTGGTCGAGGTTTTGGATTTTGATTTTGCGTATGTGAAAAAATATTTAGGATTTTTCCTTATCTCTTGTATAGCTTTCTGTTCCAATTCCATTTCCTCAGACTCATATGATCGCTTCAACGTTTGTTCTATTTCTTCGATCTCCCTGCTTAGGCTTATTTTCCTTGCTTGTGATAGTTGTGTCTGCCGAAGCATTTCCGTAATTTTTTTCCTTCTGTACAGTCATCTGCGTTCTCTTTCTAGAGTGTTCCTCTTTCTGCCCCTCCTCACCGGCACGTGCTTCAAGCAGACCTTGTAAGCTTCAGCTGTCAGTTGAGCTATTCCCTGTGTGGGAGTTTTGTCGCTTAAGACCGTCTCCCATTGAATGGTTGCAAGGTCTACATTTATTTTTTCCCAGTCGATCCTCTTATTGTTGAAATTGAATTGATTGAATATTCCTTCTCGCTTGTTGGGTCTCTTAGACCTACTACCGTTATTTATGCTAGTTCGCACTTCAATGAGCTTATGGTCTGAGTATGAAGTATCTGAGATTGTTATGTCTCTGATTAGTTCATCATTGTTTGTGAATAACAAGTCTAGTGTGTTTTCGTTCCTAGTTGGTTCTGTAATCTGTTGATTGAGCGAGAATTTGTCACAGAATCTCAAAAGTTCTCTGACCTGTGGTTGGTTATTTCCCGGGTCATTCCCTGCTATGATATTTGTGTTTGCCATTCTCCATCTTAGACTCGGTAAATTGAAATCTCTAAGGAAGATAATATCTGGAGCTGGGTTTGTTAGGTTATCAAGTATGTTCTCTATTTTGTGCATCTGCTCTGTGAATTCCTCAACCGTTGTATCTGGCGGTTTATATATTAGAATAATAATTATGTTTAGTTTCTCTACCTTAATTCCAAGTACCTCTACCACCTCATTAGTTGAGTTTAGTAGTTCTGTGCATACCAGGTCCTCTTTAATATACAGACCTACTCCTCCATTTGACCTAGTGATCATGTCCAGTGCGTACCGGGTCCTCTGATCATGTTCAGTGGTGTACCTGGTCCTCTGATCATGTTCAGTGGTGTACCGGGTCCTCTGATCACGTCCAGTGGTGTACCTGGTCCTGTGATCACGTCCAGTGGTGTACCGGGTCCTCTGATCACGTCAAGTGGTGTACCGGGTCCTCTGATCACGTCCAGTGGTGTACCTGGTCCTGTGATCATGTCCAGTGTGTACCTGGTCCTCTGATCATGTTCAGTGGTGTACCGGGTCCTCAGATCATGACCAGTGGTGTACCGGGTCCTCTGATCACGTCCAGTGGTGTACCGGGTCCTCTGATCACGTCCAGTGGTGCACCTGGTCCTGTGATCATGTCCAGTGTGTACCTGGTCCTCTGATCATGTTCAGTGGTGTACCGGGTCCTCTGATCATGACCAGTGGTGTACCGGGTCCTCTGATCACGTCCAGTGGTGTACCGGGTCCTCTGATCACGTCCAGTGGTGTACCTGGTCCTGTGATCATGTCCAGTGGTGTACCTGGTCCTGTGGTCATGTCCAGTGGTGTACCTGGTCCTGTGGTCATGTCCAGTGGTGTACCGGGTCCTGTGATCATGTCCAGTGGTGTACCTGGTCCTGTGATCATGCCCAGTGGTGTACCGGGTCCTCTGATCATGACCAGTGGTGTACCGGGTCCTCTGATCATGACCAGTGGTGTACCTGGTCCTGTGATCATGTCCAGTGCGTACCGGGTCCTCTGATCATGTCCAGTGGTGTACCTGGTCCTCTGATCACGTCCAGTGGTGTACCTGGTCCTCTGATCATGTCCAGTGGTGTACCGGGTCCTGTGATCACGTCCAGTGGTGTACCTGGTCCTGTGATCATGTCCAGTGGTGTACCTGGTCCTGTGATCATGTCCAGTGCGTACCGGGTCCTCTGATCATGTCAGTGGTGTACCGGGTCCTGTGATCATGTCCAGTGGTGTACCTGGTCCTGTGATCATGTTCAGTGGTGTACCTGGTCCTGTGATCATGTCCAGTGCGTACCGGGTCCTGTGATCATGTTCAGTGGTGTACCGGGTCCTGATCATGTCCAGTGGTGTACCTGGTCCTGTGATCATGTCCAGTGGTGTACCTGGTCCTGTGATCATGTCCAGTGTGTACCTGGTCCTGTGATCATGTCCAGTGGTGTACCTGGTCCTGTGATCATGTCCAGTGCGTACCGGGTCCTGTGATCATGTCCAGTGTGTACCTGGTCCTGTGATCATGTCCAGTGGTGTACCTGGTCCTGTGATCATGTCCAGTGTGTACCGGGTCCTGTGATCATGTCCAGTGGTGTACAGGGTCCTGTGATCATGTCCAGTGGTGTACCTGGTCCTGTGATCATGTCCAGTGTGTACCGGGTCCTGTGATCATGACCAGTGTGTACCTGGTCCTGTGATCATGTCCAGTGGTGTACCTGGTCCTGTGATCATGTCCAGTGTGTACCGGGTCCTGTGATCATGTCCAGTGGTGTACCTGGTCCTGTGATCATGTCCAGTGTGTACCTGTCCTGTGATCATGTCCAGTGTGTACCTGGTCCTGTGATCATGTCCAGTGTGTACCGGGTCCTGTGATCATGTCCAGTGTGTACCGGGTCCTGTGATCATGTCCAGTGGTGTACAGGGTCCTGTGATCATGTCCAGTGTGTACCTGGTCCTGTGATCATGTCCAGTGTGTACCTGGTCCTGTGATCATGACCAGTGTGTACCTGGTCCTGTGATCATGTCCAGTGTGTACCGGGTCCTGTGATCATGTCCAGTGTGTACCGGGTCCTGTGATCATGTCCAGTGTGTACCTGGTCCTGTGATCATGTCCAGTGGTGTACCTGGTCCTGTGATCATGTCCAGTGTGTACCTGGTCCTGTGATCATGTCCAGTGGTGTACCTGGTCCTGTGATCATGTCCAGTGGTGTACCTGGTCCTGTGGTCATGTCCAGTGTGTACCTGGTCCTGTGATCATGTCCAGTGTGTACCTGGTCCTGTGATCATGTCCAGTGGTGTACCTGGTCCTGTGATCATGTCCAGTGTGTACCTGGTCCTGTGATCATGTCCAGTGGTGTACCTGGTCCTGTGATCATGTCCAGTGTGTACCGGGTCCTGTGATCATGTCCAGTGGTGTACCTGGTCCTGTGATCATGTCCAGTGGTGTACCGGGTCCTGTGATCATGTCCAGTGTGTACCTGGTCCTGTGATCATGTCCAGTGGTGTACCGGGTCCTGTGATCATACCAGTGTGTACCGGTCCTGTGATCATGTCCAGTGTGTACCGGTCCTGTGATCATGTCCAGTGTGTACCGGGTCCTGTGATCATTACCAGTGTGTACCGGGTCCTGTGATCATGTCCAGTGTGTACCGGGTCCTGTGATCATGTCCAGTGGTGTACCTGGTCCTGTGATCATGTCCAGTGTGTACCGGGTCCTGTGATCATGACCAGTGTGTACCGGGTCCTGTGATCATGTCCAGTGGTGTACCTGGTCCTGTGATCATGTCCAGTGGTGTACCGGGTCCTGTGATCATGTCCAGTGTGTACCGGGTTCTGTGATCATGTCCAGTGGTGTACCGGGTCCTGTGATCATGTCCAGTGGTGTACCTGGTCCTGTGATCATGTCCAGTGGTGTACCGGGTCCTGTGATCATGTCCAGTGGTGTACCGGGTCCTGTGATCATGTCCAGTGGTGTACCTGGTCCTGTGATCATGTCCAGTGGTGTACCGGGTCCTGTGATCATGTCCAGTGGTGTACCGGGTCCTGTGATCATGACCAGTGTGTACCTGGTCCTGTGATCATGTCCAGTGGTGTACCGGGTCCTGTGATCATGTCCAGTGGTGTACCTGGTCCTGTGATCATGTCCAGTGGTGTACCGGGTCCTGTGATCATGTCCAGTGTGTACCTGGTCCTGTGATCATGTCCAGTGGTGTACCTGGTCCTGTGATCATGTCCAGTGGTGTACCGGGTCCTGTGATCATGTCCAGTGTGTACCTGGTCCTGTGATCATGTCCAGTGGTGTACCGGGTCCTGTGATCATGTCCAGTGGTGTACCTGGTCCTGTGATCATGTCCAGTGGTGTACCTGGTCCTGTGATCATGTCCAGTGGTGTACCGGGTCCTGTGATCATGTTCAGTGGTGTACCGGGTCCTGTGATCATGTCCAGTGGTGTACCTGGTCCTGTGATCATGTCCAGTGGTGTACCTGGTCCTGTGATCATGTACAGTGGTGTACCGGGTCCTGTGATCATGTCCAGTGGTGTACCTGGTCCTGTGATCATGACCAGTGGTGTACCTGGTCCTGTGATCATGTCCAGTGGTGTACCGGGTCCTGTGATCATGTCCAGTGGTGTACCGGGTCCTGTGATCATGTCCAGTGTGTACCGGGTCCTGTGATCATGTCCAGTGTGTACCGGGTCCTGTGATCATGTCCAGTGTGTACCGGGTCCTGTGATCATGTCCAGTGGTGTACCGGGTCCTGTGATCATGTCCAGTGTGTACCTGGTCCTGTGATCATGTCCAGTGGTGTACCTGGTCCTGTGATCATGTCCAGTGTGTACCGGGTCCTGTGATCATGTCCAGTGTGTACCGGGTCCTGTGATCATGTCCAGTGTGTACCGGGTCCTGTGATCATAACCAGTGTACCTGGTCCTGTGATCATGTCCAGTGTGTACCGGGTCCTGTGATCATGTCCAGTGTACCTGGTCCTGTGATCATGTCCAGTGTGTACCGGGTCCTGTGATCATGTCCAGTGTACCTGGTCCTGTGATCATGTCCAGTGTGTACCGGGTCCTGTGATCATGTCCAGTGTGTACCTGGTCCTGTGATCATGTCCAGTGTGTACCTGGTCCTGTGATCATGTCCAGTGGTGTACCTGGTCCTGTGATCATGTCCAGTGGTGTACCGGGTCCTGTGATCATGACCAGTGTGTACCTGGTCCTGTGATCATGACCAGTGTGTACCGGGTCCTGTGATCATGACCAGTGTGTACCGGGTCCTGTGATCATGTCCAGTGTGTACCGGGTCCTGTGATCATGTCCAGTGGTGTACCGGGTCCTGTGATCATGTCCAGTGTGTACCGGGTCCTGTGATCATGTCCAGTGTGTACCTGGTCCTGTGATCATGTCCAGTGTGTACCGGGTCCTGTGATCATGTCCAGTGTGTACCGGGTCCTGTGATCATGTCCAGTGTGTACCTGGTCCTGTGATCATGTCCAGTGGTGTACCTGGTCCTGTGATCATGTCCAGTGTGTACCGGGTCCTGTGATCATGTCCAGTGTACCTGGTCCTGTGATCATGTCCAGTGTACCTGGTCCTGTGATCATGTCCAGTGGTGTACCTGGTCCTGTGATCATGTCCAGTGTGTACCGGGTCCTGTGATCATGTCCAGTGGTGTACCTGGTCCTGTGATCATGTCCAGTGTGTACCTGGTCCTGTGATCATGTCCAGTGGTGTACCTGGTCCTGTGATCATGTCCAGTGTGTACCGGGTCCTGTGATCATGACCAGTGTGTACCGGGTCCTGTGATCATGACCAGTGTGTACCGGGTCCTGTGATCATGTCCAGTGTACCTGGTCCTGTGATCATGTCCAGTGTGTACCTGGTCCTGTGATCATGTCCAGTGGTGTACCTGGTCCTGTGATCATGTCCAGTGTGTACCTGGTCCTGTGATCATGTCCAGTGTGTACCGGGTCCTGTGATCATGTCCAGTGGTGTACCGGGTCCTGTGATCATGTCCAGTGTGTACCTGGTCCTGTGATCATGTCCAGTGTGTACCTGGTCCTGTGATCATGTCCAGTGTGTACCGGGTCCTGTGATCATGACCAGTGTGTACCGGGTCCTGTGATCATGTCCAGTGTACCTGGTCCTGTGATCATGACCAGTGTGTACCGGGTCCTGTGATCATGTCCAGTGTGTACCGGGTCCTGTGATCATGTCCAGTGGTGTACCGGGTCCTGTGATCATGTCCAGTGTGTACCTGGTCCTGTGATCATGTCCAGTGGTGTACCGGGTCCTGTGATCATGACCAGTGTGTACCTGGTCCTGTGATCATGTCCAGTGTGTACCTGGTCCTGTGATCATGTCCAGTGTGTACCGGGTCCTGTGATCATGTCCAGTGGTGTACCGGGTCCTGTGATCATGTCCAGTGTGTACCTGGTCCTGTGATCATGTCCAGTGGTGTACCGGGTCCTGTGATCATGTCCAGTGTGTACCTGGTCCTGTGATCATGTCCAGTGTGTACCTGGTCCTGTGATCATGTCCAGTGTGTACCGGGTCCTGTGATCATGTCCAGTGGTGTACCGGGTCCTGTGATCATGTCCAGTGTGTACCTGGTCCTGTGATCATGTCCAGTGTGTACCTGGTCCTGTGATCATGTCCAGTGTACCTGGTCCTGTGATCATGTCCAGTGGTGTACCTGGTCCTGTGATCATGTCCAGTGTGTACCGGGTCCTGTGATCATGTCCAGTGGTGTACCGGGTCCTGTGATCATGTCCAGTGTGTACCGGGTCCTGTGATCATGTCCAGTGGTGTACCTGGTCCTGTGATCATGTCCAGTGTGTACCGGGTCCTGTGATCATGACCAGTGTGTACCTGGTCCTGTGATCATGTCCAGTGTGTACCGGGTCCTGTGATCATGTCCAGTGGTGTACCGGGTCCTGTGATCATGTCCAGTGTGTACCTGGTCCTGTGATCATGTCCAGTGTGTACCTGGTCCTGTGATCATGTCCAGTGTGTACCTGGTCCTGTGATCATGTCCAGTGGTGTACCTGGTCCTGTGATCATGTCCAGTGTGTACCGGGTCCTGTGATCATGTCCAGTGTGTACCTGGTCCTGTGATCATGTCCAGTGGTGTACCTGGTCCTGTGATCATGTCCAGTGTGTACCTGGTCCTGTGATCATGACCAGTGTGTACCGGGTCCTGTGATCATGACCAGTGTGTACCGGGTCCTGTGATCATGACCAGTGTGTACCGGGTCCTGTGATCATGTCCAGTGTACCTGGTCCTGTGATCATGTCCAGTGGTGTACCTGGTCCTGTGATCATGTCCAGTGGTGTACCTGGTCCTGTGATCATGTCCAGTGTGTACCTGGTCCTGTGATCATGTCCAGTGTGTACCTGGTCCTGTGATCATGACCAGTGTGTACCGGGTCCTGTGATCATGTCCAGTGTGTACCTGGTCCTGTGATCATGTCCAGTGTGTACCTGGTCCTGTGATCATGTCCAGTGTGTACCTGGTCCTGTGATCATGTCCAGTGTGTACCTGGTCCTGTGATCATGTCCAGTGTGTACCTGGTCCTGTGATCATGTCCAGTGTGTACCTGGTCCTGTGATCATGTCCAGTGTGTACCTGGTCCTGTGATCATGTCCAGTGGTGTACCGGGTCCTGTGATCATGTCCAGTGTGTACCGGGTCCTGTGATCATGTCCAGTGGTGTACCTGGTCCTGTGATCATGTCCAGTGTGTACCTGGTCCTGTGATCATGTCCAGTGTGTACCGGTCCTGTGATCATGTCCAGTGTGTACCGGGTCCTGTGATCATGTCCAGTGTACCTGGTCCTGTGATCATGTCCAGTGTACCTGGTCCTGTGATCATGTCCAGTGTGTACCTGGTCCTGTGATCATGTCCAGTGGTGTACCTGGTCCTGTGATCATGTCCAGTGTGTACCGGGTCCTGTGATCATGTCCAGTGTGTACCGGGTCCTGTGATCATGACCAGTGTGTACCGGGTCCTGTGATCATGTCCAGTGTGTACCTGGTCCTGTGATCATGTCCAGTGTACCTGGTCCTGTGATCATGTCCAGTGTACCTGGTCCTGTGATCATGTCCAGTGGTGTACCTGGTCCTGTGATCATGACCAGTGTGTACCGGGTCCTGTGATCATGACCAGTGTGTACCTGGTCCTGTGATCATGTCCAGTGTACCTGGTCCTGTGATCATGACCATGCACCTGGTCCTGTGATCATGTCCAGTGGTGTACCTGGTCCTGTGATCATGACCAGTGTGTACCGGGTCCTGTGATCATGACCAGTGTGTACCTTGTTCTGTGGTCATGTCCAGTGGTGTACCTGGTCCTGTGATCATGTCCAGTGGTGTACCTGGTCCTGTGATCATGTCCAGTGGTGTACCTGGTCCTGTGATCATGTCCAGTGGTGTACCGGGTCCTGTGATCATGACCAGTGTGTACCGGGTCCTGGATCATGACCAGTGTGTACCGGTCCTGTGATCATGTCCAGTGGTGTACCTGGTCCTGTGATCATGTCCAGTGGTGTACCTGGTCCTGTGATCATGACCATAGAGGGGTGTGGGGAAGTCATTGACCCTTGTTAACACTTCCCCGAGGCTTGTGACCTAAATAGTGACCAGGTGGTGCTTCCCTGCCTGCTGGCCCCTCCCCTGACACCTTCCCTGCCTGCTGGCCCCTCCCCTGACACCTTCCCTGCCTGCTGGCCCCTCCCCTGACACCTTCCCTACCTGCTGGCCCCTCCCCTGACACCTTCCCTGCCTGCTGGCCCCTCACCTGACACCTTCCCTGCCTGCTGGCCCCTCCCCTGACACCTTCCCTGCCTGCTGGCCCCTCCCCTGACACCTTCCCTGCCTGCTGGCCCCTCCCCTGACACCTTCCCTGCCTGCTGGCCCCTCCCCTGACACCTTCCCGGCCTGCTGGCCCCTCCCCTGACACCTTCCCTGCCTGCTGGCCCCTTCCCTGACACCTTCCCTGCCTGCTGGCCCCTTCCCTGACACCTTCCCTGCCTGCTGGCCCCTCCCCTGACACCTTCCCGGCCTGCTGGCCCCTCCCCTGACACCTTCCCGGCCTGCTGGCCCCTCCCCTGACACCTTCCCTGCCTGCTGGCCCCTCCCCTGACACCTTCCCGGCCTGCTGGCCCCTTCCCTGACACCTTCCCTGCCTGCTGGCCCCTCCCCTGACACCTTCCCGGCCTGCTGGCCCCTCCCCTGACACCTTCCCTGCCTGCTGGCCCCTCCCCTGACACCTTCCCTGCCTGCTGGACCCTCCCCTGACACCTTCCCGGCCTGCTGGCCCCTCCCCTGACACCTTCCCTGCCACCTGGCCCTTCCCCTGACACCTTCCCTGCCACCTGGCCCTTCCACTGACACCTTCTCTGCCACCTGGCCCCTCCCCTGACACCTTCCCGCCACCTGGCTTCTCTCCCTGACACCTTCTCTGCCACCTGGCCCCTCCCCTGACACCTTCCCTGCCTGCTGGCCCCTCCACTGACACCTTCCCTGCCACCTGGCCCCTCCCCTGACACCTTCCCTGCCACCTGGCCCCTCCCCTGACACCTTCCCTGCCACCTGGCCCCTCCCCTGACACCTTCCATGCCTCCTGACCCCTCCCCTGACACCTTCCCTGCCACCTGGCCCCTCCCCTGACACCTTCCCTGCCACCTGGCCCCTCCCCTGACACCTTCCCTGCCACCTGGCCCCTCCCCTGACACCTTCCATGCCTCCTGACCCCTCCCCTGACACCTTCCCTGCCACCTGGCCCCTCCCCTGACCCCTTCCCTGCCACCTGGCCTCTCCCCTGACACCTTCCCTGCCACCAACTGGCCTCTCCCCTTACACCTTTTGTGCCACCTGGCACTTCCCCTGACACCTGTGTGAGACAGTGTGGCAGGAGACTGTGTGGCAGGACACTGTGTGGCAGGAGACTGTGTGGCAGGAGACTGTGTGGCAGGAGACAGTGTGGCAGGAGACTGTGTGGCAGGACACTGTGTGGCAGGAGACAGTGTGGCAGGAGACTGTGTGGCAGGACACTGTGTGGCAGGACACTGTGTGGCAGGACACTGTGTGGCAGGAGACTGTGTGGCAGGAGACTGTGTGGCAGGACATTGTGTGGCAGGACACTGTGTGGCAGGAGACAGTGTGGCAGGACACTGTGTGGCAGGAGACAGTGTGGCAGGAGACTGTGTGGCATAACACTGTGTGGCAGGACACTGTGTGGCAGGAGACAGTGTGGCAGGAGACTGTGTGGCAGGGCATTGTGTGGCAGGACACTGTGTGGCAGGAGACAGTGTGGCAGGACACTGTGTGGCAGGAGACTGTGTGGCAGGACACTGTGTGGCAGGACACTGTGTGGCAGGAGACAGTGTGGCAGGAGACTGTGTGGCAGGACACTGTGTGGCAGGACACTGTGTGGCAGGAGACAGTGTGGCAGGAGACTGTGTGGCAGGAGACTGTGTGGCAGGAGACTGTGTGGCAGGACACTGTGTGGCAGGAGACTGTGTGGCAGAACACTGTGTGGCAGGAGACAGTGTGGCAGGACACTGTGTGGCAGGACACTGTGTGGCAGGACACTGTGTGGCAGGAGACTGTGTGGCAGGACACTGTGTGGCAGGACACTGTGTGGCAGGACACTGTGTGGCAGGAGACTGTGTGGCAGGAGACTGTGTGGCAGGACACTGTGTGGCAGGACACTGTGTGGCAGGACACTGTGTGGCAGGAGACTGTGTGGCAGGACACTGTGTGGCAGGAGACTGTGTGGCAGGAGACTGTGTGGCAGGAGACAGTGTGGCAGGACACTGTGTGGCAGGACACTGTGTGGCAGGACACTGTGTGGCAGGAGACTGTGTGGCAGGAGACAGTGTGGCAGGACACTGTGTGGCAGAACACTGTGTGGCAGGACACTGTGTGGCAGGACACTGTGTGGCAGAACACTGTGTGGCAGGACACTGTGTGGCAGGAGACTGTGTGGCAGGACACTGTGTGGCAGGACACTGTGTGGCAGGAGACAGTGTGGCAGGACACTGTGTGGCAGGAGACTGTGTGGCAGAACACTGTGTGGCAGGAGACTGTGTGGCAGAACACTGTGTGGCAGGACACTGTGTGGCAGGACACTGTGTGGCAGGACACTGTGTGGCAGGAGACTGTGTGGCAGAACACTGTGTGGCAGGAGACTGTGTGGCAGGAGACTGTGTGGCAGGAGACTGTGTGGCAGGAGACTGTGTGGCAGGACACTGTGTGGCAGGACACTGTGTGGCAGGAGACTGTGTGGCAGGAGACTGTGTGGCAGGAGACTGTGTGGCAGGAGACTGTGTGGCAGAACACTGTGTGGCAGGACACTGTGTGGCAGGAGACTGTGTGGCAGGAGACAGTGTGGCAGGACACTGTGTGGCAGAACACTGTGTGGCAGGAGACTGTGTGGCAGGAGACTGTGTGGCAGGAGACTGTGTGGCAGAGACTGTGTGGCAGAACACTGTGTGGCAGGACACTGTGTGGCAGGAGACTGTGTGGCAGGAGACTGTGTGGCAGGACACTGTGTGGCAGGACACTGTGTGGCAGGACACTGTGTGGCAGGAGACTGTGTGGCAGGAGACTGTGTGGCAGGAGACTGTGTGGCAGGAGACTGTGTGGCAGGAGACTGTGTGGCAGGAGACTGTGTGGCAGGAGACTGTGTGGCAGGACACTGTGTGGCAGGAGACTGTGTGGCAGGACACTGTGTGGCAGGAGACTGTGTGGCAGGAGACTGTGTGGCAGGAGACTGTGTGGCAGGACACTGTGTGGCAGGACACTGTGTGGCAGGACACTGTGTGGCAGGGACGACTGTGTGGCAGGAGACTGTGTGGCAGGACACTGTGTGGCAGGACACTGTGTGGCAGGACACTGTGTGGCAGGAGACTGTGTGGCAGGACACTGTGTGGCAGGAGACTGTGTGGCAGGAGACTGTGTGGCAGGAGACTGTGTGGCAGGACACTGTGTGGCAGGACACTGTGTGGCAGGACACTGTGTGGCAGGACACTGTGTGGCAGGACACTGTGTGGCAGGAGACTGTGTGGCAGGACACTGTGTGGCAGGACACTGTGTGGCAGGACACTGTGTGGCAGGACACTGTGTGGCAGGACACTGTGTGGCAGGAGACTGTGTGGCAGGACACTGTGTGGCAGGACACTGTGTGGCAGGACACTGTGTGGCAGGAGACTGTGTGGCAGGACACTGTGTGGCAGGACACTGTGTGGCAGGACACTGTGTGGCAGGACACTGTGTGGCAGGAGACTGTGTGGCAGGACACTGTGTGGCAGGACACTGTGTGGCAGGACACTGTGTGGCAGGACACTGTGTGGCAGGACACTGTGTGGCAGGACACTGTGTGGCAGGACACTGTGTGGCAGGACACTGTGTGGCAGGACACTGTGTGGCAGGAGACTGTGTGGCAGGACACTGTGTGGCAGGACACTGTGGGCAGGACACTGTGTGGCAGGAGACTGTGTGGCAGGACACTGTGTGGCAGGAGACTGTGTGGCAGGAGACTGTGTGGCAGGAGACTGTGTGGCAGGAGACTGTGTGGCAGGACACTGTGTGGCAGGACACTGTGTGGCAGGAGACTGTGTGGAACACTGTGTGCAGGAGACTGTGTGGCAGGACACTGTGTGGCAGGACACTGTGTGGCAGGAGACTGTGTGGCAGGACACTGTGTGGCAGGACACTGTGTGGCAGGAGACTGTGTGGCAGGACTGTGTGGCAGGACACTGTGTGGCAGGAGACTGTGTGGCAGGACACTGTGTGGCAGGAGACTGTGTGGCAGGAGACTGTGTGGCAGGAGACTGTGTGGCAGGACACTGTGTGGCAGGACACTGTGGGCAGGAGACTGTGTGGCAGGAGACTGTGTGGCAGGACACTGTGTGGCAGGACACTGTGTGGCAGGAGACTGTGTGGCAGGAGACTGTGTGGCAGGAGACTGTGTGGCAGGACACTGTGTGGCAGGACACTGTGTGGCAGACACTGTGTGGCAGGAGACTGTGTGGCAGGAGACTGTGTGGCAGGACACTGTGTGGCAGGAGACTGTGTGGCAGGAGACTGTGTGGCAGGAGACTGTGTGGCAGGACACTGTGTGGCAGGAGACTGTGTGGCAGGAGACTGTGTGGCAGGACACTGTGTGGCAGGACACTGTGTGGCAGAGACTGTGTGGCAGGACACTGTGTGGCAGGACACTGTGTGGCAGGAGACTGTGTGGCAGGACACTGTGTGGCAGGAGACTGTGTGGCAGGACACTGTGTGGCAGGAGACTGTGTGGCAGGAGACTGTGTGGCAGGACACTGTGTGGCAGGACCTGTGTGGCAGGACACTGTGTGGCAGGACACTGTGTGGCAGGACACTGTGTGGCAGGACACTGTGTGGCAGGAGACTGTGTGTGCAGGACACTGTGTGGCAGGAGACTGTGTGGCAGGAGACTGTGTGCAGGACACTGTGTGGCAGGACACTGTGTGGCAGGCACTGTGTGGCAGGACACTGTGTGGCAGAGACTGTGTGGCAGGACACTGTGTGGCAGACACTGTGTGGCAGGACACTGTGTGGCAGGAGACTGTGTGGCAGGACACTGTGTGGCAGGAGACTGTGTGGCAGGAGACTGTGTGGCAGGACACTGTGTGGCAGGACACTGTGTGGCAGGACACTGTGTGGCAGGACACTGTGTGGCAGGACACTGTGTGGCAGGACTGTGTGGCAGGACACTGTGTGGCAGGAGACTGTGTGGCAGGAGAGACTGTGTGGCAGGACACTGTGTGGCAGGACACTGTGTGGCAGGACACTGTGTGGCAGGACACTGTGTGGCAGGACACTGTGTGGCAGGGACTGTGTGGCAGGACCTGTGTGGCAGGACACTGTGTGGCAGGAGACTGTGTGGCAGGACACTGTGTGGCAGGACACTGTGTGGCAGGAGACTGTGTGGCAGGACACTGTGTGGCAGAGACTGTGTGCAGGACACTGTGTGTGGCAGGAGACTGTGTGGCAGGAGACTGTGTGGCAGGACACTGTGTGGCAGGAGACTGTGTGGCAGGAGACTGTGTGGCAGGACACTGTGTGGCAGGACACTGTGTGGCAGGACACTGTGTGGCAGGGACTGTGTGGCAGGAGACTGTGTGGCAGGACACTGTGTGCAGGACACTGTGTGGCAGGAGACTGTGTGGCAGGACACTGTGTGGCAGGAGACTGTGTGGCAGGAGACTGTGTGGCAGGACACTGTGTGGCAGGACTGTGTGGCAGGAGACTGTGTGGCAGGACACTGTGTGGCAGGACTGTGTGGCAGGACACTGTGTGGCAGGAGACTGTGTGGCAGGACACTGTGTGGCAGGAGACTGTGTGGCAGGACACTGTGTGGCAGGACACTGTGTGGCAGGACACTGTGTGGCAGGAGACTGTGTGGCAGGACACTGTGTGGCAGGAACTGTGTGGCAGGAGACTGTGTGGCAGGACACTGTGTGGCAGGACACTGTGTGGCAGGACACTGTGTGGCAGGACACTGTGTGGCAGGACACTGTGTGGCAGGAGACTGTGTGGCAGGAGACTGTGTGGCAGGAGACTGTGTGGCAGGACACTGTGTGGCAGACACTGTGTGGCAGGAGACTGTGTGGCAGGACACTGTGTGGCAGGAGACTGTGTGGCAGGAGACTGTGTGGCAGGACACTGTGTGGCAGGACACTGTGTGGCAGGAGACTGTGTGGCAGGAGACTGTGTGGCAGGACACTGTGTGGCAGGAGACTGTGTGGCAGGACACTGTGTGGCAGGAGACTGTGTGGCAGGAGACTGTGTGGCAGGACACTGTGTGGCAGGACACTGTGTGGCAGGACACTGTGTGGCAGGACCTGTGTGGCAGGAGACTGTGTGGCAGGACACTGTGTGGCAGGACACTGTGTGGCAGGAGACTGTGTGGCAGGACACTGTGTGGCAGGACACTGTGTGGCAGGAACTGTGTGGCAGACACTGTGTGGCAGGACACTGTGTGGCAGGAGACTGTGTGGCAGGACACTGTGTGGCAGGACACTGTGTGGCAGGACACTGTGTGGCAGGAGACTGTGTGGCAGAGACTGTGTGGCAGGACACTGTGTGGCAGGAGACTGTGTGGCAGGAGACTGTGTGGCAGGAGACTGTGTGGCAGGAGACTGTGTGGCAGGACACTGTGTGGCAGGACACTGTGTGGCAGGAGACTGTGTGGCAGGACACTGTGTGGCAGGACACTGTGTGGCAGGACACTGTGTGGCAGGACACTGTGTGGCAGGAGACTGTGTGGCAGGACACTGTGTGGCAGGAGACTGTGTGGCAGGAGACTGTGTGGCAGGAGACTGTGTGGCAGGACACTGTGTGGCAGGACACTGTGTGGCAGGACACTGTGTGGCAGGAGACTGTGTGGCAGGACACTGTGTGGCAGGACACTGTGTGGCAGGACACTGTGTGGCAGGACACTGTGTGGCAGGAGACTGTGTGGCAGGACACTGTGTGGCAGGACACTGTGTGGCAGGAGACTGTGTGGCAGGACACTGTGTGGCAGGAGACTGTGTGGCAGGACACTGTGTGGCAGGACACTGTGTGGCAGGAGACTGTGTGGCAGGACACTGTGTGGCAGGACACTGTGTGGCAGGACACTGTGTGGCAGGACACTGTGTGGCAGGACCTGTGTGGCAGGACACTGTGTGGCAGGACACTGTGTGGCAGGAGACTGTGTGGCAGGACACTGTGTGGCAGGACTGTGTGGCGGAGACTGTGTGGCAGGAGACTGTGTGGCAGGAGACTGTGTGGCAGGAGACTGTGTGGCAGGACACTGTGTGGCAGGACACTGTGTGGCAGGAGACTGTGTGGCAGGACACTGTGTGGCAGGAGACTGTGTGGCAGGAACTGTGTGGCAGAGACTGTGTGGCAGGACACTGTGTGGCAGGAGACTGTGTGGCAGGAGACACTGTGTGGCAGGAGACTGTGTGGCAGGAGACTGTGTGGCAGGACACTGACACCGTCCTGTGACACACCGTCGAGACTGTGTGGCAGGAGGACTGTGTGGCAGGAGACTGTGTGGCAGGACACTGTGTGGCAGGACACTGTGTGGCAGGACACTGTGTGGCAGGACACTGTGTGGCAGGAGACTGTGTGGCAGGAGACTGTGTGGCAGGACACTGTGTGGCAGGAGACTGTGTGGCAGGACTGTGTGGCAGGAGACTGTGTGGCAGGACACTGTGTGGCAGGAGACTGTGTGGCAGGAGACTGTGTGGCAGGACACTGTGTGGCAGGAGACTGTGTCGGAGACTGTGTGGCAGGACACTGTGTGGCAGGACACTGTGTGGCAGGAGACTGTGTGGCAGGAGACTGTGTGGCAGGACACTGTGTGGCAGGACATGTTTGTGTGGCAGGACACTGTGTGGCAGGAGACTGTGTGGCAGGAGACTGTGTGGCAGGAGACTGGTGTGGCAGGACACTGTGTGGCAGGAGACTGTGTGGCAGGACACTGTGTGGCAGGACACTGTGTGGCAGGACACTGTGTGGCAGGACACTGTGTGGCAGGACACTGTGTGGCAGGACACTGTGTGGCAGGACACGTGTGGCAGGACACTGTGTGGCAGGACACTGTGTGGCAGGACACTGTGTGGCAGGACACTGTGTGGCAGGACACTGTGTGGCAGGAGACTGTGTGGCAGGAGACTGTGTGGCAGGGAGACTGTGTGGGGAGGACTGTGTGGCAGGAGACTGTGTGGCAGGAGACTGTGTGGCAGGAGACTGTGTGGCAGGACACTGTGTGGCAGGAGACTGTGTGGCAGGACACTGTGTGGCAGGAGACTGTGTGGCAGGACACTGTGTGGCAGGACACTGTGTGGCAGGAGACTGTGTGGCAGGAGACTGTGTGGCAGGACACTGTGTGGCAGGACACTGTGTGGCAGGACACTGTGTGGCAGGACACTGTGTGGCAGGAGACTGTGTGGCAGGAGACTGTGTGGCAGGACACTGTGTGGCAGGAGACTGTGTGGCAGGACACTGTGTGGCAGGACACTGTGTGGCAGGACACTGTGTGGCAGGACACTGTGTGGCAGGAGACTGTGTGGCAGGACACTGTGTGGCAGGAGACTGTGTGGCAGGACACTGTGTGGCAGGACACTGTGTGGCAGGACACTGTGTGGCAGGACACTGTGTGGCAGGACACTGTGTGGCAGGAGACTGTGTGGCAGGAACTGTGTGGCAGGACACTGTGTGGCAGGAGACTGTGTGGCAGGACACTGTGTGGCAGGACACTGTGTGGCAGGAGACTGTGTGGCAGGAGACTGTGTGGCAGGACACTGTGTGGCAGGAGACTGTGTGGCAGGACACTGTGTGGCAGGAGACTGTGTGGCAGGAGACTGTGTGGCAGGACACTGTGTGGCAGGACACTGTGTGGCAGGACACTGTGTGGCAGGACACTGTGTGGCAGGACACTGTGTGGCAGGACACTGTGTGGCAGGACACTGTGTGGCAGGACACTGTGTGGCAGGACACTGTGTGGCAGGACACTGTGTGGCAGGAGACTGTGTGGCAGGACACTGTGTGGCAGGAGACTGTGTGGCAGGACACTGTGTGGCAGGACACTGTGTGGCAGGACACTGTGTGGCAGGACACTGTGTGGCAGGACACTGTGTGGCAGGAGACTGTGTGGCAGGACACTGTGTGGCAGGACACTGTGTGGCAGGACACTGTGTGGCAGGACACTGTGTGGCAGGACACTGTGTGGCAGGAGACTGTGTGGCAGGACACTGTGTGGCAGGACACTGTGTGGCAGGACACTGTGTGGCAGGAGACTGTGTGGCAGGACACTGTGTGGCAGGACACTGTGTGGCAGGACACTGTGTGGCAGGAGACTGTGTGGCAGGAGACTGTGTGGCAGGACACTGTGTGGCAGGAGACTGTGTGGCAGGAGACTGTGTGGCAGGACACTGTGTGGCAGGAGACTGTGTGGCAGGAGACTGTGTGGCAGGACACTGTGTGGCAGGACACTGTGTGGCAGGACACTGTGTGGCAGGAACTGTGTGGCAGGAGACTGTGTGGCAGGAGACTGTGTGGCAGGACACTGTGTGGCAGGACTGTGTGGCAGGACACTGTGTGGCAGGACACTGTGTGGCAGGACACTGTGTGGCAGGACACTGTGTGGCAGGACACTGTGTGGCAGGAGACTGTGTGGCAGGACACTGTGTGGCAGGTTGTGGGCACTGTGTGGCAGGACACTGTGTGGCAGGAGACTGTGTGGCAGGACACTGTGTGGCAGGAGACTGTGTGGCAGGAGACTGTGTGGCAGGACACTGTGTGGCAGGACACTGTGTGGCAGGAGACTGTGTGGCAGGACACTGTGTGGCAGGAGACTGTGTGGCAGGAGACTGTGTGGCAGGACACTGTGTGGCAGGACACTGTGTGGCAGGAGACTGTGTGGCAGGACACTGTGTGGCAGGAGACTGTGTGGCAGGACACTGTGTGGCAGGACACTGTGTGGCAGGACACTGTGCAGGACACTGTGTGGCAGGACACTGTGTGGCAGGAGACTGTGTGGCAGGAGACTGTGTGGCAGGAGACTGTGTGGCAGGACACTGTGTGGCAGGAACTGTGTGGCAGGACACTGTGTGGCAGGACACTGTGTGGCAGGAGACTGTGTGGCAGGACACTGTGTGGCAGGAGACTGTGTGGCAGGACACTGTGTGGCAGGACACTGTGTGGCAGGACACTGTGTGTGGCAGGACACTGTGTGGCAGGAGACTGTGTGGCAGGAGACTGTGTGGCAGGACACTGTGTGGCAGGACACTGTGTGGCAGGACACTGTGTGGCAGGACACTGTGTGGCAGGAGACTGTGTGGCAGGACACTGTGTGGCAGGACACTGTGTGGCAGGACACTGTGTGGCAGGACACTGTGTGGCAGGACACTGTGTGGCAGGACACTGTGTGGCAGGAGACTGTGTGGCAGGACACTGTGTGGCAGGACACTGTGTGGCAGGACACTGTGTGGCAGGAGACTGTGTGGCAGGACACTGTGTGGCAGGAGACTGTGTGGCAGGACACTGTGTGGCAGGAGACTGTGTGGCAGGAGACTGTGTGGCAGGACACTGTGTGGCAGGACACTGTGTGGCAGGACACTGTGTGGCAGGACACTGTGTGGCAGGAGACTGTGTGGCAGGACACTGTGTGGCAGGAGACTGTGTGGCAGGAGACTGTGTGGCAGGAGACTGTGTGGCAGGACACTGTGTGGCAGGACACTGTGTGGCAGGACACTGTGTGGCAGGACACTGTGTGGCAGGACACTGTGTGGCAGGACACTGTGTGGCAGGACACTGTGTGGCAGGAGACTGTGTGGCAGGACACTGTGTGGCAGGACACTGTGTGGCAGGAGACTGTGTGGCAGGAGACTGTGTGGCAGGACACTGTGTGGCAGGACACTGTGTGGCAGGAGACTGTGTGGCAGGACACTGTGTGGCAGGAGACTGTGTGGCAGGAGACTGTGTGGCAGGACACTGTGTGGCAGGAGACTGTGTGGCAGGACACTGTGTGGCAGGAGACTGTGTGGCAGGAGACTGTGTGGCAGGACACTGTGTGGCAGGACACTGTGTGGCAGGACACTGTGTGGCAGGACACTGTGTGGCAGGACACTGTGTGGCAGGACACTGTGTGGCAGGAGACTGTGTGGCAGGAGACTGTGTGGCAGGACACTGTGTGGCAGGAGACTGTGTGGCAGGAGACTGTGTGGCAGGAGACTGTGTGGCAGGACACTGTGTGGCAGGAGACTGTGTGGCAGGACACTGTGTGGCAGGAGACTGTGTGGCAGGACACTGTGTGGCAGGACACTGTGTGGCAGGAGACTGTGTGGCAGGAGACTGTGTGGCAGGAGACTGTGTGGCAGGACACTGTGTGGCAGGACACTGTGTGGCAGGACACTGTGTGGCAGGACACTGTGTGGCAGGACACTGTGTGGCAGGACACTGTGTGGCAGGAGACTGTGTGGCAGGACACTGTGTGGCAGGACACTGTGTGGCAGGAGACTGTGTGGCAGGAGACTGTGTGGCAGGAGACTGTGTGGCAGGAGACTGTGTGGCAGGACACTGTGTGGCAGGACACTGTGTGGCAGGACACTGTGTGGCAGGACACTGTGTGGCAGGACACTGTGTGGCAGGACACTGTGTGGCAGGAGACTGTGTGGCAGGAGACTGTGTGGCAGGAGACTGTGTGGCAGGAGACTGTGTGGCAGGACACTGTGTGGCAGGACTGTGTGGCAGGACACTGTGTGGCAGGACACTGTGTGGCAGGACACTGTGTGGCAGGACACTGTGTGGCAGGAGACTGTGTGGCAGGAGACTGTGTGGCAGGAGACTGTGTGGCAGGACACTGTGTGGCAGGAGACTGTGTGGCAGGACACTGTGTGGCAGGAGACTGTGTGGCAGGACACTGTGTGGCAGGAGACTGTGTGGCAGGAGACTGTGTGGCAGGAGACTGTGTGGCAGGACACTGTGTGGCAGGAGACTGTGTGGCAGGACACTGTGTGGCAGGAGACTGTGTGGCAGGACACTGTGTGGCAGGAGACTGTGTGGCAGGACACTGTGTGGCAGGACACTGTGTGGCAGGACACTGTGTGGCAGGACACTGTGTGGCAGGAGACTGTGTGGCAGGAGACTGTGTGGCAGGAGACTGTGTGGCAGGAGACTGTGTGGCAGGAGACTGTGTGGCAGGAGACTGTGTGGCAGGACACTGTGTGGCAGGACACTGTGTGGCAGGAGACTGTGTGGCAGGACACTGTGTGGCAGGACACTGTGTGGCAGGACACTGTGTGGCAGGAGACTGTGTGGCAGGACACTGTGTGGCAGGACACTGTGTGGCAGGAGACTGTGTGGCAGGAGACTGTGTGGCAGGAGACTGTGTGGCAGGAGACTGTGTGGCAGGAGACTGTGTGGCAGGAGACTGTGTGGCAGGACACTGTGTGGCAGGAGACTGTGTGGCAGGACACTGTGTGGCAGGACACTGTGTGGCAGGAGACTGTGTGGCAGGAGACTGTGTGGCAGGACACTGTGTGGCAGGACACTGTGTGGCAGGACACTGTGTGGCAGGACACTGTGTGGCAGGACACTGTGTGGCAGGACACTGTGTGGCAGGAGACTGTGTGGCAGGACACTGTGTGGCAGGACACTGTGTGGCAGGAGACTGTGTGGCAGGACACTGTGTGGCAGGACACTGTGTGGCAGGAGACTGTGTGGCAGGAGACTGTGTGGCAGGACACTGTGTGGCAGGACACTGTGTGGCAGGAGACTGTGTGGCAGGAGACTGTGTGGCAGGACACTGTGTGGCAGGACACTGTGTGGCAGGAGACTGTGTGGCAGGACACTGTGTGGCAGGACACTGTGTGGCAGGAGACTGTGTGGCAGGAGACTGTGTGGCAGGAGACTGTGTGGCAGGACACTGTGTGGCAGGACACTGTGTGGCAGGACACTGTGTGGCAGGACACTGTGTGGCAGGACACTGTGTGGCAGGACACTGTGTGGCAGGAGACTGTGTGGCAGGAGACTGTGTGGCAGGAGACTGTGTGGCAGGACACTGTGTGGCAGGACACTGTGTGGCAGGACACTGTGTGGCAGGACACTGTGTGGCAGGACACTGTGTGGCAGGAGACTGTGTGGCAGGACACTGTGTGGCAGGACACTGTGTGGCAGGACACTGTGTGGCAGGACACTGTGTGGCAGGAGACTGTGTGGCAGGACACTGTGTGGCAGGAGACTGTGTGGCAGGACACTGTGTGGCAGGACACTGTGTGGCAGGACACTGTGTGGCAGGACACTGTGTGGCAGGACACTGTGTGGCAGGAGACTGTGTGGCAGGAGACTGTGTGGCAGGAGACTGTGTGGCAGGAGACTGTGTGGCAGGACACTGTGTGGCAGGACACTGTGTGGCAGGACACTGTGTGGCAGGACACTGTGTGGCAGGAGACTGTGTGGCAGGAGACTGTGTGGCAGGACACTGTGTGGCAGGACACTGTGTGGCAGGAGACTGTGTGGCAGGAGACTGTGTGGCAGGACACTGTGTGGCAGGACACTGTGTGGCAGGACACTGTGTGGCAGGACACTGTGTGGCAGGAGACTGTGTGGCAGGAGACTGTGTGGCAGGACACTGTGTGGCAGGAGACTGTGTGGCAGGAGACTGTGTGGCAGGAGACTGTGTGGCAGGACACTGTGTGGCAGGACACTGTGTGGCAGGACACTGTGTGGCAGGAGACTGTGTGGCAGGAGACTGTGTGGCAGGACACTGTGTGGCAGGACACTGTGTGGCAGGACACTGTGTGGCAGGACACTGTGTGGCAGGACACTGTGTGGCAGGACACTGTGTGGCAGGACACTGTGTGGCAGGACACTGTGTGGCAGGAGACTGTGTGGCAGGACACTGTGTGGCAGGACACTGTGTGGCAGGAGACTGTGTGGCAGGAGACTGTGTGGCAGGAGACTGTGTGGCAGGAGACTGTGTGGCAGGAGACTGTGTGGCAGGAGACTGTGTGGCAGGACACTGTGTGGCAGGACACTGTGTGGCAGGACACTGTGTGGCAGGACACTGTGTGGCAGGAGACTGTGTGGCAGGAGACTGTGTGGCAGGAGACTGTGTGGCAGGACACTGTGTGGCAGGACACTGTGTGGCAGGAGACTGTGTGGCAGGAGACTGTGTGGCAGGACACTGTGTGGCAGGACACTGTGTGGCAGGACACTGTGTGGCAGGAGACTGTGTGGCAGGACACTGTGTGGCAGGACACTGTGTGGCAGGAGACTGTGTGGCAGGAGACTGTGTGGCAGGAGACTGTGTGGCAGGACACTGTGTGGCAGGACACTGTGTGGCAGGACACTGTGTGGCAGGACACTGTGTGGCAGGAGACTGTGTGGCAGGACACTGTGTGGCAGGAGACTGTGTGGCAGGACACTGTGTGGCAGGACACTGTGTGGCAGGAGACTGTGTGGCAGGAGACTGTGTGGCAGGACACTGTGTGGCAGGACACTGTGTGGCAGGACACTGTGTGGCAGGACACTGTGTGGCAGGAGACTGTGTGGCAGGAGACTGTGTGGCAGGAGACTGTGTGGCAGGACACTGTGTGGCAGGACACTGTGTGGCAGGACACTGTGTGGCAGGACACTGTGTGGCAGGAGACTGTGTGGCAGGACACTGTGTGGCAGGAGACTGTGTGGCAGGAGACTGTGTGGCAGGAGACTGTGTGGCAGGAGACTGTGTGGCAGGAGACTGTGTGGCAGGACACTGTGTGGCAGGACACTGTGTGGCAGGAGACTGTGTGGCAGGACACTGTGTGGCAGGACACTGTGTGGCAGGACACTGTGTGGCAGGACACTGTGTGGCAGGACACTGTGTGGCAGGAGACTGTGTGGCAGGAGACTGTGTGGCAGGAGACTGTGTGGCAGGAGACTGTGTGGCAGGAGACTGTGTGGCAGGACACTGTGTGGCAGGACACTGTGTGGCAGGACACTGTGTGGCAGGACACTGTGTGGCAGGACACTGTGTGGCAGGACACTGTGTGGCAGGAGACTGTGTGGCAGGAGTGTGGCAGGACACTGTGTGGCAGGAGACTGTGTGGCAGGAGACTGTGTGGCAGGAGACTGTGTGGCAGGACACTGTGTGGCAGGACACTGTGTGGCAGGAGACTGTGTGGCAGGACACTGTGTGGCAGGAGACTGTGTGGCAGGACACTGTGTGGCAGGAGACTGTGTGGCAGGAGACTGTGTGGCAGGAGACTGTGTGGCAGGACACTGTGTGGCAGGACACTGTGTGGCAGGAGACTGTGTGGCAGGACACTGTGTGGCAGGACACTGTGTGGCAGGACACTGTGTGGCAGGACACTGTGTGGCAGGACACTGTGTGGCAGGAGACTGTGTGGCAGGAGACTGTGTGGCAGGAGACTGTGTGGCAGGAGACTGTGTGGCAGGAGACTGTGTGGCAGGAGACTGTGTGGCAGGAGACTGTGTGGCAGGAGACTGTGTGGCAGGACACTGTGTGGCAGGAGACTGTGTGGCAGGACACTGTGTGGCAGGACACTGTGTGGCAGGAGACTGTGTGGCAGGACACTGTGTGGCAGGAGACTGTGTGGCAGGAGACTGTGTGGCAGGAGACTGTGTGGCAGGACACTGTGTGGCAGGAGACTGTGTGGCAGGAGACTGTGTGGCAGGACACTGTGTGGCAGGACACTGTGTGGCAGGAGACTGTGTGGCAGGACACTGTGTGGCAGGACACTGTGTGGCAGGACACTGTGTGGCAGGACACTGTGTGGCAGGACACTGTGTGGCAGGAGACTGTGTGGCAGGAGACTGTGTGGCAGGACACTGTGTGGCAGGACACTGTGTGGCAGGAGACTGTGTGGCAGGAGACTGTGTGGCAGGAGACTGTGTGGCAGGAGACTGTGTGGCAGGAGACTGTGTGGCAGGACACTGTGTGGCAGGAGACTGTGTGGCAGGAGACTGTGTGGCAGGACACTGTGTGGCAGGACACTGTGTGGCAGGACACTGTGTGGCAGGACACTGTGTGGCAGGAGACTGTGTGGCAGGAGACTGTGTGGCAGGACACTGTGTGGCAGGACACTGTGTGGCAGGAGACTGTGTGGCAGGAGACTGTGTGGCAGGACACTGTGTGGCAGGAGACTGTGTGGCAGGAGACTGTGTGGCAGGAGACTGTGTGGCAGGACACTGTGTGGCAGGAGACTGTGTGGCAGGACACTGTGTGGCAGGAGACTGTGTGGCAGGAGACTGTGTGGCAGGACACTGTGTGGCAGGAGACTGTGTGGCAGGACACTGTGTGGCAGGAGACTGTGTGGCAGGACACTGTGTGGCAGGACACTGTGTGGCAGGAGACTGTGTGGCAGGAGACTGTGTGGCAGGACACTGTGTGGCAGGAGACTGTGTGGCAGGACACTGTGTGGCAGGACACTGTGTGGCAGAGACTGTGTGGCAGGACACTGTGTGGCAGGACACTGTGTGGCAGGAGACTGTGTGGCAGGACACTGTGTGGCAGGACACTGTGTGGCAGGACACTGTGTGGCAGGACACTGTGTGGCAGGACACTGTGTGGCAGGACACTGTGTGGCAGGAGACTGTGTGGCAGGAGACTGTGTGGCAGGAGACTGTGTGGCAGGAGACTGTGTGGCAGGAGACTGTGTGGCAGGACACTGTGTGGCAGGAGACTGTGTGGCAGGACACTGTGTGGCAGGACACTGTGTGGCAGGACACTGTGTGGCAGAGACATGTGTGGCAGGACACTGTGTGCAGGACACTGTGTGGCAGGACACTGTGTGGCAGGACACTGTGTGGCAGGACACTGTGTGGCAGGACACTGTGTGGCAGGACACTGTGTGGCAGGAGACTGTGTGGCAGGACACTGTGTGGCAGGACACTGTGGGCAGGAGACTGTGTGGCAGGAGACTGTGTGGCAGGACACTGTGTGGCAGGACACTGTGTGGCAGGACACTGTGTGGCAGGACACTGTGTGGCAGAGACTGGTGGGAGACTGTGTGGCAGGACACTGTGTGCAGGACTGTGTGGCAGGACACTGTGTGGCAGGACACTGTGTGGCAGGACACTGTGTGGCAGAGACTGTGTGGCAGGAGACTGTGTGGCAGGAGACTGTGTGGCGAGACGTGTGTGGCAGGACACTGTGTGGCAGAGACTGTGTGGCAGGACACTGTGTGGCAGGACACTGTGTGGCAGGACACTGTGTGGCAGGAGACTGTGTGGCAGGAGACTGTGTGGCAGGAGACTGTGTGGCAGGAGACTGTGTGGCAGGAGACTGTGTGGCAGGAGACTGTGTGGCAGGAGACTGTGTGGCAGGACACTGTGTGGCAGGAGACTGTGTGGCAGGACACTGTGTGGCAGGACACTGTGTGGCAGACACTGTGTGGCAGGACACTGTGTGGCAGGACACTGTGTGGCAGAGACTGTGTGGCAGGACACTGTGTGGCAGGAGACTGTGTGGCAGGAGACTGTGTGGCAGGAGACTGTGTGGCAGGACACTGTGTGGCAGGACACTGTGTGGCAGGACACTGTGTGGCAGGACACTGTGTGGCAGGACACTGTGTGGCAGGA